>VZTO01015014.1:137740-150764 GCA_013400615.1 Syrrhaptes paradoxus
CCTGGATGTGTTCCTGTGCGATCTGATCTAGGTGTTCCTGCTCCGGCAGGGGGATTGGACTAGATGATCTTTCGAGGTCCCTTCCAATCCCTAACATTCTGTGATTCTGTGATTCTGTGAAGTTCACTGCTCCTTGATGCAATCCTTTGCCCCTAGGCCTGTTTCTCCACTTATTCTTACAATATACAGATGCACTACACTGGTGTAAATTTGCTTTTAGTCTGGATTTACATGCTTGTGCCTTGCAGGGATGGAGGGCTACATCCTCAGAGGAAAGCAGCCAAGAGCATCTCAGTCCCGCCTTCTGCAGTTAACAAAACCAAGCAGTTGTTAAATAGTAAAAGATGCAATCAATAAGGGGAGAGCAATACTTCAGCGTTGTTTTTTAAGTTTGAGAAGGAATTGTAGTTAATTAAAAGTGAAGCAAAAATCAAATAAAACAGAAAAAGTCTTGTCAATTTAGTGAGCCTTGCCAACATGGCCCCAATTCTCTGTCCATGGACAAGGGCAGCTCTTTGTGCTCACTCTGCTGAGCTCCCTGCCTGACATCTTGGAGAGCCAGGCTGTGGTGCCTGCTGAACCTTGTTCCTTGTCCTCCTCCTGCATCCCACCAGGGCCTGAGACCTGGGGCCAGCAAGGATTGCCGGGGAGAGGCACCTGTCCTTCTGGTCTCAAGCAGAGGATGTTTGGCACCGCAGCCCCAAAGTCCTGTGCTCTCCTGTGCCTGTTGTAGGATGGTGCAGGTTTTGAGGGTGTTAAAAGGGGAGGTTTGGACCCTTCTTCACGGTTCAGCCAGTGGAGTATATGGGGTCCTGCAGGAACCTCAAAAGTTGGTCCCAAAGACTGGGGGGAGAAGGCCAGCATTTGCTTCTGTGCTTTGCAGGAGTCACTCCATCTGAGTCAACCAATTTTCTGTTTTCTTGCAGAATTCGGCTGCTGAATGGACCTTTATTAGCATGTTAAGCCCTTAACAATATGGAAACAAAGCCTGGGATGGAAGTCAGTAAGTGTACCCCTGAATACCATACGCCTGACTGTGGGTATGTCATACCACATCAGAACACTGCCCTATTTTCTCTCTGAGCCCCATATGCATTGCTTATATTTTGGGGTGTATAAAAATATCCATACCCAAAGTTCCTTTCACATCCCTTTCAAAACAAACCCATTTGAATCAGACCATTGCAACAACAAAATCCCAACTAGGAGCAACAGAAAGGAAAACAAACCATCCCCTCCCTCTCCAAACCATTATCTTTTGCCATGAACTAAAACCCAGAAGCTTCACTTGATTTCATTTTTGGTAATAACAACAACAGAAATTTGCATCTGGGCTGACAATGTGTATAGTGAGTGTTAGCCCAGTGTGATCTGAAATTGGCAAGTTATAGCAACCCTCTGGAAAACCAAGGTTTACAAGGGAAATGCTGACAAACACTTCACTGCAGTGGCACTTGCTCTATACTATGTAACACATAAAACAGTGAAATGGAACATAAGTCTCTCCTAATTATTGAAAATATTTTGGGGCTGCCTTGTGCTAAACCACTCATTTTCATCTTGTGTTTCAGATAATTTTTCTCTCTCAAAGAAAATTTTGTTCTAAGCCACCTATCTTTAAAAAAATGCTGCAAATCACTGTTGCAAAAGCCGCATACTGCATGTGATTTTTTGAAGGCTATGTATAATAAGAAGAATTTCAAGGGTGTGTGGACTTGCGTGACACCATATTATTGCATGAGCAAAAAACCAATACTGAATGGTAATAACCATTTGTCAGAGGCAGCACGAAGGATTATATTATAACCCTTTGCATGTATGTGTGTGTGTGTTTGTGTGTCTCCTATATAAAGCAATCAGACACCTTCCAATTTCCAAACACCTGATAATGTTAAAGTTTATTTTATCACAGCCAAGGTTATATTTTCTTTCAACTTCATTGTGACCCTAAGAGGAAGAGGAATAATGGATCGGGAACCTATTATAGCTATTCCGTGTTAAACAGCCAAGTAAAGGGCAAATATAGTTCTGTAGGGAATCAATCACTGAACCCATCAGTGAGAATGACCCTCCTGGCCCCCACCTCCTTCCCTGTGCCTAAGAATTTGCCATATTCAATCTTTAGGCTCTGAACCCAAATGCCCTTTGAAAGTGAATTTATGATCACTTCATCACACTGTCTATTAGCTCACTCTAACAAATAGGATTGAAAAATATATGGCAGGAACTGCAACGGCACATTTCCAACTAATGGTTAAAATGTCAGGGCGATAATGTACAAGTGCGTCTGCCCTCAAACACAAAATCAAACGCAGCTTTACAAGAGCTGTCGCCATTCCACTTTAGTTAAAGACTTGCAAGCTTCCTTCTTCCCCTGTGCAGGGCTGCAGTTTGGAAGCTGCTGCATCTCATCAGGGCTCAGTTTGCCAGTGCTGTACTGTACTTCATTAGGCAGCTCTATTTAATGGTTTCAACAAAAGCCATCATTTTAGCCCAACTGCCTTGACTAAATTAAAATTTCCAATCTCTGTTTTAGTGTTCTGCAACTGATGTATACATAAGCAAAACTGGTCAACATCTGCCAGGGGGTTGGCCAAAAGTTCTGTAAAGATGTACTTCACATTTCTGAAGCATGTGCAAAGTAACAACGTACTTATCCTCCTGAGGGCTCTCATGATTTTACTTCACCATTTGTTCAGACACACTTTAGCAGCATATAAGCCATACAGTTGATTCTCCCCTTGGTTGCAGTTTTATCTGTAGTGTCATTTTGAGTAATTGGGGTATGGTAGCTGATCAACTTTCAGGTTTCTCATTGGCAGAAAGGGACTGTATTGGCACCAAGAAAGAATATGATGGGTCCTCTCGGTGCCTGAGCAAGTGTCCCTCTTTTGCACTTGGCTACCCAAGGCCATTAGAAAATAAGCTTAATAAAGCAACTCAGTGTATACATCTTAACTATTCCCAGCCAAGGGGATGCAGCTATAGAAGAAATATTTTAAACCGATATGAAAGATGGTAAATGTACATATTTAGTCAGTGATCTGTGAAAGTTTTTGAATTAGTTTTTAAAGCTTTGTTAAGACCAGAACGCACAGATGTTGAAAACAAGTTCAGATGTAGCGACAGATGGTATTTGATTATGAAGCAGACTGTTCATATAATACAAAGATGCTGCTTCTGCCATACACAAGTAACTGCAGAGAGTGCAGTAGAAATTTTGGAAGGCAGAGCAGTTCAAGAGGTTCTTTGTGCGGCAATAACTTTCACGTTTTTCCAGCAGTGCTAGAATTGGGATAATTTTTTTTCTGTTGCAGTCAACACCCTCCCTTCCCCCCCTCACCCCATCCCCCTCCGTTTCCTCCCCTGTTGAACAGCTATCTTGCACTTTTTTGATCCTCTTTTAAGGTCATTTGAAATCTGATTAAGGATAAATACATTTCATTTATGTTTATGGAAGAGCAAAGTTCCTTAAGGTTAATAATAACAATAATAATTATTATATATTACTGATATAATCTTAAAAAAAAAAAGAGTACCACATTTTGGACAAATCCTAAATTTTGCAAGTGATGTAATGCTATACGCAAAATCACAGGGCAGTTATACAAGTCTTTTGCTGGGGTTGACATACGTGCCTATTTGCTGAGGCTGCTGCCGCATTTGCTTTCTCAAAACCACAGTCACCCCTCTTCCACTTCCCTTCTCCAAAGAGACCTGAGAATGGTGCTGAAATTTGGAAATACTGGGAAGGAGCCATGCAAAGGGCAGGGGTGCCTGCCACGGGGCACTGGCTTCACCCCACTGCTAAGAAAGTTTCCGGCTGTGGCTGGGGGACCCTTGCTGCCACTGCCATCCTCCAGCACCCCCCGGACCCCGCTTGGCCCACAGGCTGTGGGCTCCAGTGCCTTTGCCCAGGGGAAGGAGCAGCTCCTGTAGCCTTGGGGAGCACCTGGCAGAGCCAGGTTTCCCTCATCACCCCACCACAGCACCCCTCTTTCCCCAGTGCAGCCCCTGCCAGCAGCTGGGATGGCTGCCCTGCTCCTCCCCGTGCCGCAGCCGACAGCCAGTGAAAATCTGACCAATATTCTGGAAATTCCTGGAAGGGCACAAACACCATTGAAGCAGCAGGCTCTTCCCTACAGTGCGCACCAGCACTGAGGAGGGAGCGACCTGGCTCCCTAGGGATGGGCTTTCTCAATTTCTCTGTGGTTCCCCCCCAGGTTTTACGAAAGCCGATGTCTGGGTAAACAGTATTTTAAAACATCGGCTCCGGTCGCTCGCAAGGATGCAAAAGGATGCTAGAAAGCAAGGTTTCTGCTAGGAAATGCAATGGGAACGGCAGCAGCGTGTCGATTGTGCAATCTAAACCAGGGGCTTTGCGAGGGCTGTGCATGAAGCCCTTGCTCGGCTGTTAACGAGTAACAGCAGCGTTAATGAGTAACGCAGAGGGCTGGCAGCAGCCCTGTGCCCGGCGGGGGGCTGGAGGGCCGGGCGCTGTTCCTGGCTCTGCAGCGGGTGGGCAGGGGGTCCCGGGGAGGAGGTGCCACCATCCTGCGCCTCTGTTTTGCTGTCTATAAGATGGGGACACACAGCTGGTGGCGTGAAAAGCTTTGAGCTCAGCCTTTTGAAAGTGCTTGAGGTTTTTCCTTCTGGCACATGGGAGCTCCCCACCTGAGCACTAGGTTTCACCAAAAGCTGGGAAGTCGTAACGTGTGGGTTTGTGTAAGAAAGCAGTGAATTTCATCTTATAATTTGCTGCTTCTAAACACGCATGTTTTGCTATGAAAGATTCGAAATACGCTCCTTGATCCAAGCATCCTGATACTTCCAAGCTGTTTGCAATCTGAGGCAAGCTCAGGGTGCAGGTTTTTCAAATAAGCCTTGAAAGCAGTTTAAACCTCATCCTCCTGGGCTGCTTGAGATCCACCCCTAGCTAACTGTTCTGTGGCTTTATTCAATATGCCAACAGCTATTGGCGTGCGTGAGGAGCAGGTAGGTCTCCAGTCTGAACTGCTGATCTTCAGCTCAGGTCAGGGAGCCGTGCAGTCCCTGGGATGGGTGTGTTTGCAGAGCCTTGTGTTGATTACTCTGAAATTGTAAAAATAATAAAAAAAAAATCTAAAGTGCCTCCATTTCAGAGAAATCTGGGCTCAGGGTTTTGACTGGAGCATCATCTCTTCCTTTAAAAGCTCTGACCAAATTATTGAGCTGATAAGCGATTCCCCTTGGTTTTACATGTGCTGGCATGAATTATCCTTGAGTGCTGCATATTAGGGTTGTTTTGTACTAAAAGGTGTTAAACACTTGTAATAAATATTTTTCCTTATTTCCCCTAGGACCCAGTTCCATCTCTGGTTGGTGAAGCATAAAAAAGAGCTGTCATGCCCAGTTTTAATAGGCAATAGGATTTCAAGCCCCCAGAGTTGTTTCACAGTCTGGCAGTGGCCATAATGAAACTGGCCACTGTTGCCACAAGACTTTTTCTTCTCATGCGTTCTCCCCTGTTACCTCCCACAGCTGCTTGACTGGCAGGTCTCTTGCAAACTGCAAACATATTTACATTGGAGCTGGTAGTATTTCTTTAGCTATCTCTGCCATCTTTCTCCTTTTTTTTTTTTTTTTCCTTTGCCTAGCTAGAAACTCCACCTTAAGTCTAATTTTAAATAATAAAATTAAACTGTGCATGCAATTAACTGCCTTTGAGCACCAACAGCAGTTCATTTTCATGTGTTTTGTTGTGAAGCAAATAGCTTGTTTGTTTGTTTGTTTTTTCACACTGATTCCCAAATAAATGGGAAAGTACCATTATTCATTTGCCTAGGATTTGTTCATGAAAAGGCAATCACATGCTCCCAGACTCTGGGCAGATCAAGGTGGGGGGGGTGCTGTCTTTACATGGGAGTCGATGTCGCACTCTGCTCTGCAGCTCTGGAAAGAGCCAGGCTAACCTAAGCCAACAATAATTCATTTGAGGGGTCCAAAAAAATTTAATATGGAAATAAAAGATACCACTCTTCACCTCTTTGAGGTACATGTATGTTAGTGATACTAATAAGCCATACATAAAAATTAGCATTGTAGCAAATGATGGATTATCTGCATCCACCAATTGATCACACTTTAATAGGCAGCTTCTTCAAACTCTCCTGCCCGCTGAAAAGCTGGGAGAACGGAGCAGGTCTTGTAACATGCCCAGAGGGTCAGAGACTTGGACCAGGCAGGGAAACAACCCTCCCACCTCCCCTCCCCTTTTTATCTAGCAGTTCTGCCACCGCCACGAGAGCCCTCCATCCTTGTTGAAAAATAAGATTTAGCAAAGATTGAATTTATTTTCTGTATCATGTTCTTAAAATAAATTCCATGCCATATTTTAAAACTAAATCAGATTAGTCTGTTTGGGGAAACACTGTAATCTGTTGCAAAGAGTTGTTTGCCGTTATTTCCTAAACGCAGTCAGTGGTATGCTGCAACTCACCCGTCAGTTCCCTTTCCTTCCTAACAAAGAGGGAAGACTGGATCAGAAGGGATCATCTCCATAGAAATTGTGTTGGCACAACCTAGACTGGGCATAAATAAGGGTACAGACCAAGAAAACGAGAGCAATTAACTCTTTCAGGCTCTTGAATCACAAAATTCAGTCTTCTATATTCAGCTTCTCTGGGATGTGATGTGTAAAAGACCTCAGTTCTTAGTGATAGTCTCAGTGACATAAAATTGTTCTGTGTGCCTTGGTCAGGGACGATTCATGTCTTCCTTATTATTTTTAAGCTAGAACATAGTATCTTCCTTATTGTAAAAATTCCAGGTATTAGGGGAACTGAGGATTTCCAAGCACAGATGGCTAGATCTGCAGAATTTGGATCATTTCAGGGTGCTTGAAGCCTGGGAAAGTTGATTTGGCCCTCTGCAATGACAGTGACTACTTGCCAAGTTCCAGTCTAGCTCTGAACTCCTGCAGTATTCTGCAATGCCAATAGCTAGGATTTCTTATTTAGAGATCTGTGTGCTTCCCACTGCAGGGTAAAATGGCAAATAGTGTCTTGTATTTCATGGAATTATTGTATTTGAGAGGAAAACTGATCAGGGGACAGAGTGAGCTAGCAATTACCCATGTAGCTCATATCCTTTAGTCCATTAGCTGGGCACCTGAGGATAGTCTCCCCCTCCTTCATCTAGTTGTCTTGATAGCTATCACAAACCCAAGCCCTCCCACGGAACCTGTAGCTGCCTTCGTAAGCCTTTGCTGGGATGTGCTTAACCAACTGCCTGGTGTTAGTCTCCTCACCCTCTCTTTGGCTTCCCCTGACAAGGAAAGCATGTTTATGGTTTCCTGGCAGCTCCCTCCTGGGATGTGTGTGCTTGCTCTGGACCAAGATTGGCAGAGGACCTCCTCAGGGCCAGAGGCTTTCTGGAGCGGATGAGCCAGGGACCTTGACACACTCCTCATTTCAGACACTGCAGTCTGCCCTGCAACCTCCTGAATACACAGAGAGACAATTAGTAAGTGCTGTGGGGCAGCCAGTTCCTTAAGAAGTGACCTGAATGTCCAGTATTTTAACCTGAAAATCCTTCTAGTATGTTGCTTTGGTAATGGTGAACTAGGGGAGGCAATTTGTTTGCAGTAGAATCAGAGAAGATCTTATAACTAAATGACTATTTGTTATGTAGATGCAACTTCATGACCTCCACGGACCTCTTTTACACCCAGTGTTGATGTGGCCCAGCAAATGCAACTCCAGTTGTATAAAAAGACATGTAGTTTTAATTGCTGTTGCAAATATGAAGTATTTATTTGGTTGTTAAAGTGTAGCTAGAGCTGGATTCTGGCTCCAGCTCAGCTCCAGAAACATCCCAAGGCTGAAACAGGGAAGATTCTGAAAATAAATCACCTCAGATGAAAATATATTTTTAACATGCTCCTTCAAAATCAGAAAATTCTTGCATGATTTTGTGATCCAAATAAGCTACCATCTTACTGCCATCTGCACCAATTCTAAGCCAAGAAGAGACCATTCATATTTGAAACACAGATAATAATGTACATCAAAGGTTCACTCAACCTCAAAATTTTAAAATATATATGAAACAGCAGAAATAGCAAAGAACTAGAGAAAAACAATGAGCAAATGAGACTTGCATTTTGAGGAAATGTATAAGAACATAGTAGTTTATATATGCTAATGATTACACAGCTTGAAAAGGAAGTGTTCCAATAAAGAGTGATGGATTGTAATAAAAAGAATAGACAATGGTATCTGGACACTGCCATTAACAATGGCAAATGGGTAACAGGCAAAAATATGAACCACATCAAAACCACCATTATTCTACATCCACCCGACTTGTGGAACTCTCTGTTGCAGGACACCAGCATGGCAGGTGTATCCAGGAAATGATTAAACGTCATAAATAAAAGTATTGTCCAGCTCACATTGGCTACATTTCATTTAAAGGGCTGTCTGTGCCTCAGACGTAACATGTCTCTTGCAGGGAGTTATTCCTTGTCTGATAGACTATTGCAAAATAACATTCATTATCTTAACCGGTGCTGGAGGTAGGACACTGGATTAGATAAATCATTATATCCATTTTGCAAGAGGGCTCGCAGTTTCATTAATAAATAATTTGAGCTAAGGGGAAAAGAAAACCTTCAGAGGACTACAGTGTTAGGCACAGCCTGGCCGCAGCAGAGAGGTTCAGTGGTTCACCTCTTGACATGGAGCAACATCAACTTTTGGAAATAAATATAAACAATGGCAATGAGCTTGTAATTTATATTTTATTTTGCACAAGCTTGCATATATACTGCACATACATTCAGTTTAGAGAAGATGGAAGGCACACAAGGCAATTGAACTACTGTATCCTTTAAGTGGTACAAAGCAAAAAGGTAAAAGTCTGGAGAGTATACAAAAGCTTTAAACACACAAAAGAAAATCCACCCCCCCTAAACATTTTTCCTGTGTTTATCTTAAATTTAGTAGCTGCCAAGCTAGAATTGTAACTTTTTTCAATCAATTGTCTACTGCACCTTTTTTTCCAAACGGACAGGGGAGTCTTATTGTTTTATCTTGTCATCAATTAATATTACAGTACATCCTTGGTAATACAAAATTGTACACCTTCATCAAATAAATTAGGATAAATTAAACCAATAAATTATGCAAAGTCTTCAGAACAATAGACAACAACAAAAAACTCCACAGTTGAAATTGCCTCTAGCTAAAAAATAAAATAAAAAAAAAATCAAAATTTGACTTTATCAGTTCAGTTATTGTACTATCTTCAAATTAAAGGGTCTTTATTACAAAAAAAGAGCTTAATAATGCTATTTACAACATATTGCTAAATAATATAAAGGCAGTGTTGTCACTTTTGTAACTATATACATATGAGTAATGGCTGGGACAATATCAGTTTAAACCTTAACCTTTGACTCTTCTGGGCAGCATTAAAACCAACCTAAAGAGGCGCCTTTTTTTTTTTTTTTCCTTCTTTTTTAGTTTCTGACTCTTAGACGTTATATGGTAATGAGATGGTTATTGTGTTTGTCTAATATCTCACTCGAGTGGTACAATTAATGCAGAAAGGATGGATTTCAGGGAAAAATGTAAGCTCACTGTTTCTTCTAGATTTGTTTCTACATACCCCAGTATATTTGTGCATTCGGAAGGTGGCTGCTTTGGGAGAGAGGTGACTGTGGCTCAGATGAAAAGACTAAATAAAGTCATAGTGCCACCACCTTTCATACACTAAAAAGGATATTCCTAAGAAGATACAAAGGTTAAATACCAGTTTTCATCCCAGCTCTAAATATGAGCATTTTTAGCTTCAGTTTATAGATGGTTTACAACCAACAGTTCTACAGAAAACAAAATTGCATTTCCTTCAACAGAACATTTAAGTGCAATACAGTAACTGCTTACTCATATAAACCAGTTACATTCCTTAAGGGGAGCTTTTTGAAAACAATGCGTATTGGAATTTTCAAACACATAGTTGGTACCAGAAGGAAACATTTGCACTATTAACACCAATGATTGCTATATAATACACATGTCAAATATAGTTTTTGCTTTCACTTCTCATGTACAGTGCTCATTTTGGGGGTTTTGTAAACCACTTTCCATTTTTAGTATATATATATATCTTTCTGTATATATATATATGTATAATCTTTCAATGCTGCTGGTGAAAATCCTATCTTTAAAGCCACAAAATCTTCACCTTTATTTCTTAATTAATATTAACCTGTGGAAAAAACCATTTTTCTATTAACTGACTTCATATACATAGAAAAAATTCTGCAATTTTACAGAAACTGTATTACCCATTCCCTTGACATCTGATGAAAGAGACTTCACTTTTAAAAGTAGAAAGCTGGACTTTCAAGAATGCTTTCAACTATCTATACAGTTACTGTAGTGTTTCTTATAAATTCAACAGATGTTTTCAGAATGTAGTTATTAAAATCTTATGTCTTTATGCAAGAACAGCCGTAAGGTTGAATATTTACATTGCTTTATAAAAGTTCCCCTCGATTTTCAATGTTCACCCACATACCTGGTACAGTAACAAAGATTCTGCAAACTTAAAACACTTTAGTTAAATAATACTCAGAGGCACAAAGCAAACCTCAGGAATACATGGGTGAACACTTTCTTAAATAATTACTACATTCTAACATCTTCCACGTGTTTACCATTAAATGTGAAACGTTCCCATTAAACAACCAGAGATACAGTAAGAATTAAATGTTTTGCAGTTTCAAATAGAACATTCTTTTCACAAAACATAACAAATGTCTAAAATAGGTTCTTAATCTAGATAGGAAAAAGGTAAGCTTTTCACTTCATACGCATATTTTGTGTGTGTGTGTGTGTTTCTGTGTATATATACATACATACACCCACACCTTTCATCTCTGTGTGTGTGACTACATATGTATATGTATATGCACATATGTCACGTATGAAATATTGCTTCTATACTACTTTTCATCAGGCTAAGAAAACACAAGATTTGCACCACAGTTACAAAAAATTGGCTTCTACAAGAATTTTCAAAACTTGAATGCTGCTCAAACAATTGAGAAAAAATAATTTGCGTTATCAAACTGTTCTAAAAATTCTCTTCTTCAAAAACGTATTCTCCTGCTTTGTTTTTTTTTTTAATTTTTAAAAAGACACAAAATATGCATAGCTATCAACATTATTTTAAACAGCCGAAAAAAAAAAATAAAATCAGTGTTTATTGCAGCTGTAGTAATTGAAAAATAAAGTTTAAAAGATGAAAATTGTAAGCCACAGAAGGCACAAGAATAATTGTACTTGTGGGGGAAAACTGGTATTTTGAAGGATTTTTTTTATCCTTCCGCTGGTGCATTTAAGGTCTAGGCACAGACTATAACCTCAAGTTTATATGCAGAAATAAATCTGAATTAGCAGTAAAGGAATGGCAACATGGGGTTTCTACATGGATTTTAAAATTCTTTCCCTATGTAAACTTTTCATTACAATAAAAGTAGCCTCCTGCCTTTTAGCCATTTTCTGTGAAATAATATTGAGATCATTTGAAAGAAACTGCTTTCTACTTAAAATTTAGTAGGAGCTATGCCATGTATTTATAATTTTAGGTGTATTGGGAGGCACAAAGGCAATATGGCTATAAAATGCAGAAAAATCACATAATTNAATAATAATAATAAAAATAATAGTAATAATAATAATAAACATAATAAAAGTAACAGTAAAATCACAGATCGAGATGGTAGCTAAGTAGTATGTCCACATAGTATGACTAAGGTATGGCTTTGCTTTCTTACATCCAAGGTGACAATGCAGTGTTGTATTTTGTATCTTATGGTATGCCAATGATGAATTTACTGTATTAAAACTTGAGCATTTTATGCCACTTCTTCCCATAAATCAAAAAAGTGCATGAACACAATTTTCATCCTTTCTTACTCAGAATTCGTTGCAGTTACATCTTTATGAAGTGTAATGTTTACCAAATCATGCACCAAAAAAACCAAAACAAAACCTGAAACTGAAACCACAAGAAAACAAAAGAAAATGGAAGAAAATAAAAGAAAGAAAAAGACACATTCTGTCTACTGTAAGGATACGTACAGTATTAGGTACTCTCAGGGAGTCTAAGATCAAGAAGATTTGTTTTGCTTTTAATGCATAGTGAAAATGTTGGCACTTCATCCCATGCTATTGTCTGCATTGCCTATACTCCACAGATACTGCCAGTGCTTGAAAAGAATGACAGGGAATCGTAGGATTGTGCTGTTTAATTTGAAGTCAGCAGCTTTTTAAGGCTTTCTGCTAACAATAATTGCTTTCATACATTTCTGTCTATCAGCAGTATTTGTAAATGAAGTGAAATTGCAATGATCAGGTCAGCTCTTTAGTCACATGGGTAAACTTTCACTCTCCAAAGTCAAAATGCAATTTTAAAATAAAGAAATAAGATACCAGTATCCTCAGTGGTCTAAATATAATACACAGCTAATTAGGAACTTCCTCTAGATTCAGATTGAATTATGTAGGGGAAAATACTATTGATGATAACAATAAATTCTTACTGCATCCGTACAAAAGACGACAGAGAAAATGACAAATACAGAGTGCCATAGCATATTCAACCTTCCCCCAAACTCCTGGAGATGACACCTTTCTGAAAACATGAGAAAAGTAGAGCCACTGAAGAAAGCACAAGAACTAGCAGCTAGCTTTCTTTCCATCTGCTGACATACCATGGTATAGCATTCAGGCGAACCCAGATCCACATGGACTTTACACTGTAGCTCAGATTTTGGTCAAGACTATCTCCAGCTTCAGAAGACAAGTGCAGCGCATTGCTTAAACAGATTTTGTAATTTTTTTTTAAGCTGCACTTACTGTAATTTTAAAAATCCAGTTTGGCTATCTGAACCCTGCATAGCCAGGAGGACACTGTGATTTTTGTATATGCTTGATTAGATTTTTATGAAAATGTAATTTTTATTCTCCTG
>VZTO01015015.1:7293-23395 GCA_013400615.1 Syrrhaptes paradoxus
CAGCTGACTATAATGTGGCTGTTTGGGTTTCAATTGGGACTATTAGTTTGGAGAGCCTTTAAGGTGTTGGGCCTGGCTGAATTTTAGGCACACATAACACCTGCTCTTTCAAGAATCTGCTGTCACTTTTGAAATTGGCAGGTGACTGTATTTTTAACTGCGGGGGGTACCACAATTCCCTCTAAAAATGGATTTTATTTATTCCCTCCAAAGTTTTAAAACCTACCTTTACATCTTTTCTTTAATTTACAAAGGTGTTCTCAGATTGACTACCATTGGTTCTATATTATTACTCCCATCTCCAGTCATTCTTATTATTCTTCTTACTGGATCCCTTTCAGTTTTTCATGTTTATATTTTGAGAACTTGGCATTATATTTTTGTTTTACTGTTTATAAACTTACACAATGTTTGTTCTGTTGTACATGAACATACAGATAGAGTAAATGTGGTATGCTGAAAATTATATTGGGATTAGGTAATCAGGGATTTTTCAATATTGCCTTCTCTCTTAGGTTCCAAGATAAATCTATGCACTATTTCAAATGTGAATATTTCTACTTGTCCAAGACTTCAAAGTGACTTTCTTTGCCTCTCTGCTGCCACAGTCAGAAAACGCCTCCCTGAACAATGCAGCCCACATGACTGTATCACTTTAAAACTTTATTGGTCTTTAGTATGAGGCCAATACTGAAAGAATGACAAACGTCTTTCAAACTGTTTATGCACGCCTGTTGCACACAAAAGAGCTGGCATTGCTTACTTCATTTTTAAGTGGTCTAACTCTTCAGCTCCAAATGGATATTTTCGGTTGGTACTGGGTGCAAGCTGGAGTAGAATTTGAAACAAATGGTTTCCCACAAAGAAATTGAGAAAGAGAGTGATTGTGAAGGCAACCTCAACAACATCTGGGAAAATGCACACTAGTTAGCTAGTTTTACTTGAAGCAGGGAATACATTTTTTTCTGTGGCAGAAGGTCTGATTGCAATTTTTTGTATGGAGAAGTTGCTTATTACTCGATACAAATTTTCAAATTTAACACAGAATTAATGAATCATAGAAATGTTGGCTGGAAGGGATTGCTGGTCATCATCTACACCAACCTCCTGTCTGAAACAGGGCTAAAGCCAATCTTAAATTGAGAGAGTTGCGGCTTTGTCCAACTAAGCCTTGTAAACCTCAGAGGAAGGCGAGTCCATGGCCTGTCCGTGTAGCCACAAGTGGGGACAGTAGCTAGCACCCACAAGATTTAGAAAACAATGCAAAACAAAACACACTCAACAATTTAGAGAGCACTTTCAGGAAATAAGACCTTTGCTACTACATTGTTCTCTCTACCCCCTTAACCCCTCGGAAGTGTTTTTTTCTGCTTAAGACCACAGCTTGTCTGGTGCACCACCATTTTGTCACCAAGAAAAGAATGCAGCAGCAGCACAAAGTGGTTACTACTGTTTTATTAAATAGACATCCTCATAAATTCCAGCTGCTGACCATATGTTCCATCTTTTTATGAGCAAACTCACCCTCATTTTAAGAAATGCTGAGCACATATGTGAGTACATGCTCTTGCAAGTCTCCAGGTTTTCTATTTGCATTGCACATAAACCCTCAGTATACGACTTTAGCATGAAAGTCCTTTTGAACGTGCTCCTGTCACCTCATAATCACTGTAACTTTAAAGAAAAAAAAAATTAATATGACTTTAAAAACTGGGCAGGTGATGATTAGACTATCTTACTTGAGCATTATCTAGCACAGATAATCTATGGAGATAAATGAGGAGATAGAGATTTCAGCCTGTAATCGTAGTAATTTGAAGGGCAAAGGATTTTGCCCTAACATCTGTGGCACTGCCAGACTGGAATTCAGAGTGAACGGCAAAGGGTAAGGAGAGCTTTGTTCAGAAAAGCCACCAAGCTTTTCACAGGGCATTTGAAGTGATGGTTAAAACCCAGCAGGCATGCCATTAAATCTAATATCTGGCTAGTATTGCTTGTGAATGCTAGCAGCTGCTATCCTCAGGAGACACATGGTCATTTTTCCTAGTTAACTTCACTGGAATTTGGTGGAGATATTTTGTGAGGGAATTTGACCTGTTGACTAGTTTAACTTTTCCACCCAAAGTCACAAAACCCCTTATTTGGATGCTACCTTCCCAAAGAGAGTAGGGAGAGGACTGTGGAAGTTATGCTGTTTTGCATTAATATTATGCTGTAGATAACTGTGTTATCTTACAGACCAAAGTACAAACTTTCCACCTCAAGGAAACTGGCAACTAACCACTGAGGAATGAGAATTTCAGTATGAGAAGCTGAATTGCAGTTCAACAGACCATCAGTCATAATCATAGAAAATGTCCTTCACCTACTTTAATTTCTTCATGTATTGCTTAAATTGGAGAGCACATTTAAATCATATCCTTGCATATACTGAATGAAGTCATGCATATTAAAACACATCAAAGAAACAGAAATAAGCCACTAAGATAGGGAGTCATCTGCAGCCCTCAATGAGTGGGGTAAAAGCAGCCCCAGGCAACTTTAATGACAAAATGAGCTGTTGCTTTTAGTACCCCCAAGAATATATGAGGAATAGAAATATATCTACATAAATAAGGAAGGGAAACCATACAGTGCAACACTTGTGTGATCTATTAAAATATTACCTGCCAGCTTTCCAAGAGAGGAACAAGCAACTAGAATGATCTGAATATGATTAAACCAGACACTCACTACTAGCAGGGTTTCTTAAATAGGGGAGATGAAAGTTCATCTCTCCAGGGAACAGACAAGAAATCAAGGAAGAAGGCTTCATGCATATAAGTGACAAGTGGGCAAAGAGAAGTTGTGGCTCGTCTCATGTAAAATTATTTAAAAGGAAGGGCAATATTCTGCTTGCAAGTTGCAACACTGGCCTTGAGGAGGAGTTGGTTAATAAAATATTGCAAAATGCTTCAGAAAGCTATTTAAAGATTTGTTTCCATATTACTGATATCTTGTTTATGTACCAAAGACGGAGGCATTATGGTTAAATGACTACTTCAAAAGATATATTGAAATACTCCATACTGCATTATTTTCAACATGATTTATTTAGGAAAAAGTTGAGTGGTGGTTCTTACAAGGAAAATTTATTTTAAGAAGAAAAAAAGAGGGAGAGGCACCCCTTTGATTAATATTAGTAGAACTAAAACTAAGCCAAAATTCTGCCATTCTCCGATAGTAGCAGGGTTAGAAGCAATTGAAATACAATATATTCTGACGGGAAAACCAAAGTTTTTATACAAATGGCTATTTTTGGTTTTCAGTCTTAGAGTGAGGTTTCAAACAAGGGCGCTGGATTTTTGTTGCAGCATGATCCTGTTGCTGGCACCCCTGGGGCCTGTGACAGTGCTGTAAGACCCAGGATATTTCTTGGCTCTTGCACAAAGGTGTATCCACCAGCCAGTTCCTAACTCCATGCTGGGACAAGGTTCAAGCACACATGACAAGAGAGAGTGATACACCAGCCTGAAGGGAGTGAGTTAGGGCACGAACCCGCCCCTCCATGGGTGCCAGCGGCACTGGGGGCTCACCTAAAGGGCTAAGCAAACTTGGGTGATAACATCTTCGGAGTATAAATTATAAATTTGGAGTACAAATATTTGAAGGAGTAGCTAAGATCACTCACACGGACCAGTATAGGTGAGGTCAGATTTGGATTATGCATAATGAAGATCAGCCATTTAGAACAGCTCCTTCTACTCCAACCTGAATTATTGCTATATTCCAGAAAAGGAAGTTATTTTCTGGCCCTTTGGAGTGACAAGGTCAGAAGTACACAGAGAAGAAATAATATCTAAATGCAATGTAAACTTTTGGCATGTAAAACAGAACTCAAGTAATTTAATGCGGATGCAACGTGACCACTTTTCTTCTTCTCATTATTTGTGAGAGAGATTTGTATAATATGTGACTATTCATCTGCCAAAACCATATTCATCTCTGACAGAAATCACATTATGTTTTGCGTCTTTTTTTTCACATGGACTGACAAATTCAGCGTTCATCACTGCTTTTTTGGTAGTGGAAAAAATTAATTTGGTCAGTATATTTAAAACCTGAGACTGTTCCATGTCTGTTTTTATCTTTTGAAAAAATTGAAGACAGATTTTTTTAGAGATAGCATTTTTCCCTTCTCAGCAACTGTGCACAATTTCACTAATTAACTGCTTTGGTTTTTTTTGAATAGAAGTGCAAAGGAAACCTCATCAACTTTC
This sequence comes from Syrrhaptes paradoxus, assembly GCA_013400615.1. NCBI lineage: Eukaryota > Metazoa > Chordata > Aves > Pterocliformes > Pteroclidae > Syrrhaptes > Syrrhaptes paradoxus. The sequence continues at coordinate 11,553 of VZTO01015015.1, forward strand.
ACACCTCGACTGATTTTTAATCCTGGTTATTTCTCTACTTGAATTTAACTTACAAACTGAGGTAAACATTTTTGATAAAAAGGAGAATCTTAGACGCTTCCTAAAATTTTAAGTGCCAACTGCCTAGAGAAATTTACCACTGAAAAATATGTGGTTCAACCAACTAGTTACTGTCTTCATAAGAAAACCAGTACTTTTTGGGGATTCCCTTTTCCATACCTTCTCCTTCCAAACAACAGCTGGACAATGAAGCACTGCTGTCTTACTTTGCTCATGTTAAACCAAATAAGATTTCAGTGTTGTTATCTTTTTGCCTTTCTTTCTTGTGAAGACATGAAAGATTTTCACAACTTGCTTTTGAGACTGATGTCTCTTTTGCATTAGTTTTTCACTCTTTAAATGCTAAGACCATGGGCAGTGCTGGCATTTACTTGTAACACTGGCCTCCCCTTCTAAGTTTGTGCAAGCTGTGCAGTCTTGAGGTGGGACTGAGGAGTGCTAAGCTGATGAGCCTCCTTTTTCTTCCATTTTCCTGATGTGCATGAAGGAGGGTCTGATTAACGAGCAACTCTTTATGTCTCTAGAAGGGAAATCCCTCTAAAACAGATCTAATCAGAAAACACAGCTAGGGCTGTCGTTAACCCCCAGCAAGTTCCCTGAGACTTGGCTGACATCCTCACATTCCAGAAATCTTTAAGAAATTTGCTGCCTCTTCCCCTGCGGAGTAATCGCATGTTTCAGAGATCCCTCACATGAACCAGATTAAAAGAAGCAATGGACAGATCTTTATTTATGGAAGAAACTGAAAAACACAGGAAAAGAGGTGCCAATATGAAAGCAAGCTTAACAAATAAATAATAATAAAAAAGAACTAAATTTATGTTCTGTTAACCTTCACTTGTTCTAAAACAACAGGATTTCCCTCTGTAGGAGTTTTGCTAAGAAAAGGTCAATGCAGCACAACCGGACACTGCCTAGAGATGCAAAGGCTCAGTACAAAGCCTTTTTCTAGCTGAGCTTACCACAGATCATTTCTGAACAGCTATTAATCAAGAAACACAGTGTGCACGTGTTTGTTGCTACCAAGAAGCTCATAATTTTTTTTTTTTTGCAAAGTATCAGGTAGTCATAGAGTAATATATTTGTCTCTCTTTCAAGTACACAGTAAACATATTCTAATTAAAAAAGCAAACCCATCAAAACCACAGATCTCTGTGTGAAAAATGCCATCTCTGAACAGGAGTAGTTTTTCATCAAAGCTGCATTTCTGTATTGCCATCAACAACACCACAATTGGCTAAGGAATTACAGGAAGCTCTAAAAAGTGAGGATTCCTATCTTGCCTCATAAAAAGCAAATTCCACTCTAGGTTACCATGATTTGGATGGAGGTTTTGGGAAGAACTGTAGGACATCCAAAAGATGCCACAAAATGTGACTTCAGAAGAAAGAGGGAGGGTGTATTAACGGCGTCAATGTAATACATTGGGAGATGAAATATTCCTGCAGTGCACATCAAAGCCAGCTGTTTGTATCTTTCAAACCTACTGGACCCTCTCCATTTTCAAGCTTCTAGCTTGAAGAAAATAGGCAAGATATAATAATATTTTTATTTAATATTTCTTCTATTGGGAACCAGTTTTCTGTTTCTTTTTTGGTGATTTAGTGCTCAAATGACAGCAAAGACTATAAAGTGCAGTCTTGAAGACAAAAGCACTAACCATCAGTTGTTGTTGGCTTCATTCTTCCTGCTATATGGGAGTTTAACTAATGAATATGGTTCTCCTGCTCTTGGAATAACAAATTCAACATGAGAAAATTGTTCAGGGAACTTACAAGCCAGAGTTACTATGTACAAGGCAAAAGACTAACAAGAATCTAAATGAAGATGGTAATCATTAAATGATCCCTTCTTTGAGGGTTTACATTGGAAAGCCCTAGCTGGCTTAGATATTTGAGCCAAGCTCCTTTACATAAAAACTATCTGGTGAGCGTGAGGAAGCTGCTGGTTTACTGTGGAGTCCCTTGAGAAAAGGTAGGATGTAAAGGCAAGTGTTTTTTCAAATATTACTGAAGTAAGTTTCATAACAGACCTGAAGAGGTAGCAGAGTTATTGTTCCCACTTGACAGATTTGGAACTTAAACCCCTACACAATGAGGTAATTTCTGTGAGATCAGGCTGCAAGCAATAGCCCTTACCATCTCTACCTTAGAGCCCCAGCAAAAGACTTCATCCCCACAATTATTCTTCAAGGCAAGACAATACTATCCCCCACTTCATAACTGGAGATCCGATGCCCAAAAGATTTAGCAACTTGTTGGAGATAGTACAAAAAGTCTTTGCTGGGTCTGGAAACTGAAACACACCTTCTGAACCTCAGTCTGATACCTCAAACACATGCCCGTCCTGGTTCCTGTCCTTTTTGCTGTTGCTTAAACCAATTTTACCGAATTTGACATTAAAATACTGACATACAGAATATAGTCTTTTCATTACGTTCATTTTGAGGTAAAGGGCACTAGCAAATGCAGCTGGTTGGATAGCAGCAGCAAACACTGTGACAGCCCACAGCACAGATGTGCACCACAGAAGCAGAATTTCAGCAGCATCTTGCAAAAAGAGGCATGTCCCACACTGTGCGATTCCTTGCCTAAAGCAAACACCATCAGAGCGGCGTACAAAAGACACTGTATACTGGTTCTCTGATAAGACATGCGTGATTGCTGCTTAAAAGATGAAAAGGACATTTGATGCTGAAGGGAATCTCTGTAATGCATCTTGTGAAAGGCATCCCACTTTAGAAAAACTCAAAAAACCTCAAACCAAAAAAAACCCATCACGACAAAATGAGCACGCTGGAAGAAATGTTCTCTCTCTCCCACATGAACTAAAAGGCCCTCTGGGAAGTTGCCTTCATACCCCAGTCAACAAATGTAGAAAATCATAAAGGTATCTTAATTGAAAAAATAAATGACTCGCAGCAAGTCTGGGCTATCTCAATTCAAACAACAAAGCAGCTCAGTTTATTTAGGGAAGACGGATTAGTGGAGAAAATAGTTATCAAACCACAAAATGACTAACTGGGGACATCCCCGCTAAGAGATTTACTTTCCTAACACAATGGATCAGATTGTTTGTTCTGGTCTTTATGCTCATAGAGCAGTGCAAGAGAGGGTGTGCAAAATTACGATAAGGCATTTAAATTCCTCTGTAATTCTGGTGCCAGTCATGCAGTCCTGTGCTGTAAGGGAGCTCTCTTTGGGCCACTGCAATCAGGGTGACTGAGGAGCAGAAATCCTCTGGCCATGCTGCCTTCTTTCCTGGTCACATTCCTGGTACTGTAGTAGTGATGAAAAACATCTGTTGAACTTGTTTCCCCAAGACCAGAAAAGACTCATTTAACCATGGTTGAGCTGTAGCTCTGGATGAATAAACAGTGTTTGTGCAATTGTTTAATAAACTTTCAAAAGCAGTGAAAAAAAATTGTCATCTTACTTAAAAACTGGGGAAAAAAAAAAAGAATGAGAAGTGGGTATAAGTGGATATAATTGGAAGACCTTATGACTTTTTGGTGTACCTTCTCATGGTATTTTTCTAGACAGTGACTTCACAAGCTTTCCAAGATGAGTGAATATCTATGACTCTGAAAAGAAAAAATGCAGTTCCTGGAGGAGGGGGTTGGAGCTCTCTCTCTATTCCTGTAATGTTTGACATCTGGAATTTGGTGGCCAGCATATCTTACCAATAACTGAAATACAATTAATTTTATGAAATGCTGTGGAATTATCATTCCCATTTATTGAAAAGTCTCAGTAAAAAATGGTGAATAATAAAAGAAAACCTGGGGAAAATTACATCACTTGAATAGAACCTATACTGCAATCTGTAGTAAGTGCACATCAAGTCTAAATCTAGCTTTCAGATTCACTACCAGTTCTTCGTGCCAAAAAAAACCCCAAACAACAAACATACAAAGATACACTGCCCTTTTACTGCACTTCACAAAAAAATGTGATGGAAAACACAGGGTAGAAACATGTTTACGAAGCTACTCGACATAATCCACATAAGTGACTAATGCAAGTATACATAGAGACGAAGGTCAGAAGAGAATTGTTTCCCAGAGTAATTTGTCTGACATGAACTGACCCAGTACAACAGATGACTATTCAGTGTGTTGCCTCATGTAAAAATCAACTATTTCTCAAAACATAAGAGGAAAAAAAATAAATAAAAACAATATGAGGAAGCAATTGATATTATCATTTCCCCATTGTTCTCTGCCCTGTAAACCAAAATAACTTGAAGGACACTATGAAATCCCCTGATAAAATATCAAGGGGACATAAGCCTCCAAAAAGCTTTTTGCTTAAAATGCTAAAAACTAGAAGACATCAAGACTACCACACAGTTTATTTTCCCAGGAACATTTTTGGCATTTAGGAAATTTTCTTTGGTGGTAAGCTTCACACACAGACCATGTTGAAAATGTACGGGCTGGAAGCAGTTCCCCTCAGCCCAGCTGGGCTCCAAACCTACATCAGAACGAGATTTGCACACAAACATTCCCCCTTTGCCCATGCCTTGTTTTCCCTAGGAAGAAAACCCAGGCACCTGGGCAGGAGGAAGCTGCAGAAGTGTGGCTGGACCTGCAGCAGGGGCACAACAGGACACATACCCACCACACCTTCTGCGATAGGCACCAGCCTCTCCAAGACAATAACAGATGGTTAAACCATCTCGCTGGAGCACCTCTCTTGGTCTCCAGTTTCCCCCTGTAAAATAAGCTTCAAATGAAGCAGGGCACACTTTACAGTCTCTAAAGAGAAAGTTAAACACGTTCCAAAGCAGCTGGGAGAGAGCCAAACCATAACCTTAAATGGGCAGGCGCGATACCCTCAGCGTAGCGAAGAACGTGGATGCGTTATAGCCAAAACCACAGAGCCCGCGTGCTGCCAGGGCAAGCAGGATTTCTGACAAGATTTATCATTTCTCTGTTGTGATCTAGCCTTTCAGGCATTTAGTTTTAATACAAAGTAAGCACTTGCGATGATTAAGAGAAATGTACAGTTGGATCACTTTGTTGTTCGGTGGCCAGTCATAACATAAAATTTGCTGGTTAGTGCAGAAATAGAGTGTTTCAGCCTATGTGTGGTTACCGTCTGCTCCAGCATCTGGGTTGATGCAGTGAGCTCTTCGACATGGACCGACGGTGCTATTTTATGCCTTCGTTAGCTCCCCTCCTGGCTACCCTGAGCTGCTGCGACCAACACACCAGCACGGCGCCTTTTTCTCCATAGGAAGAGTTTATGAGCTGAGGGAAACACAAGAGTTTACCAAAAAGGTTTACATGAGTGACTCCTGTCTATTCCCACCAGGCACTGTAGCACATCTCCATGTCCCCAGGGAGCCTCGTCCCCTGCCAGCTATGGTCCCTATGCAGACAGAAAAGGAGAGTCACTGGATTTTGGGGTTTTTTTTGGTTTTTTTGTTTTTCACCTGTGCTGGGAAAGTGGCAATTGCTGACTTTCTCACCTAAACTGCAGCACAACAAGCCCCTTTTGGGAGTTGTCTGAAAGTGAAGCGCTCAGATACACGTGGAGAGGCTGGCCAGCAAACAGGCACAGGCTAACCCGAGAGCAGCTCTCCGAGAGGCTGCAGAGCACAAGTGAGCATTTTCACCAAGCCGTGTGCGGTATAAAACACAGCACAATGCCCCTCTGACCACGGCATTAGACATTGGGCACGGGAGATGAGATGGCCTCTTTGGGGTGAGAGCCTCTTTAGCTGCCACAGGGGGATTTTCCTCCCAGAGCCTCCCCAGTCTGAACATTAAATCCTCACTCCGGCTGTCTGCCACTTCCTTCCCCAATCTGCTGTCCCTTCGAGACCAGTGTCCGTACGCATACACCCCTGTGCTGTTTGTTTATCCCTCCCTCCGTAGAAGCACGCTGCAGGAACTGTGGTCCAGACATCTGATTTCAATAAGCAACCAGAAAGGAGGCTGGAAAGCTGGCATGTTGCTTCACACAAGAACAAGCTCCAAGGCAAAAAGATACGCGACGACGCCGAGTTCCAGCCCGTGGCGTTGCAGCGTGCTGCCTAATCAAAACCAGGAACAGGGAGTCCCAGCAAGCACCGCTCTTCACACTGCCTCTGCACAGTCCTGCACCCGCGTTTGACTGGTTTGAGCGGCATGCCCGAACCCACTTGCCCTTTAGCACTGCACTGAGCAGTGCCATCGTGACTTTTTTTAGAGAAGGTGGCGGTCGGCAGACTTATTTCACAACCTAACAACAGCACATAGATGGTTCCTCTGGCTATTTCCATTTGTGATGCAGCTGGCAAGACAAGAGACACTTGCACAGCGCTTACACAGAGAAGGAGATAATAGAAGGAAATACTTCCTCTTAGCAGTGTAATTAATACCTAATCGTACGCAGAGTTAGCGATTAGATTTGTATATACAAATATATATGCAAATAAATATATATATAAAAGACTTGGGCGCATATAGGGAGAGGAGGGAGAGAAAAGGAGAGATTTGAGATTTACTTAAAAGTAAATTTCAACACTTCCGAAAACTCAAGCTGAAAAAACAATAGAAGGGATTCCTACTGCTCACAGTTGACAAATGGATTTTTTAGATGAGATTAATGATCTGCTTACCTATTCACTGTCTGCGCAGCCTCCAGGAAAAACAGAGAAGGGACAGAACTTCAGATTCTGCTATGATAACTGTGTGCTTTTCCTTTTCAGGTTTTTTCCTTTTTTCTTTTAAAGCACTTTTTCATTATCATTGCTCTGACCTTGCTGTGCTTGGTTTGGACCTCATTCTGCCATTCTTCCTCTATTTCTCTACTGGCATCTTCAATGTAAACACACTTATTTCTCTGTTGCCATTTTCAAATTGAAATCAAGAGAGCTGCACTGGATCTCCCTGAAATACAGGTGCTTAATTCCCCCTGGGATGTTTCAGTCCTCAATTATGATCACAGTCCTGTTATCACCTGTTAACAGATCTTTTCTGGGTAAAACAAAAGACTCCTCAATGCCTGCTAATAATGTAAGACAAAAAGACAACTTGATGGGTATTCAGACTCCTCAATGCCTGATAATAGCATCATCTAAAAAAGACAACTTGCTGGGTATTGTTGTGCTCCCTGGCTGCTCTGTGGCTGGGGGAAGGTGTTAGGTGCTACCCATGTAAAATACCACTCAAATGAGAAGCAGTTTGGATAGATCACATATACACTTATTGATTTTTCCTCTTTGCCAGCCAGCGAAGTGATTTAAGCCTTATGTAACACCTTGCTTCAATGAAACTCGAGCTAACACTTTGAGATGGTGCTAGATGATAACCCTGTACATGTAAATGTATACTTGAAACCCCCCCCAAATCCCTGTGGTTTTATCCCACTTCCCCCATGGGAAGAGTTTTTTCTCAGTAAAAGGTTTTTTTAATTGAAAACAAGGAAATTTGGAAAACTTGTTGGGTAACTACTCATTTATACTTTAGAAATACCTAGCCAGTGTAGGTGTTGATGGTGCCCAGGAGTTAAGAGGTATGCATTAATATCACTGAACTTGCACTATTCTGCAAGTTACTTTTCCAAGTCAGAGAGGAGTTCAGGCTCAGGAACCCCAGTTCAGACAGACCCAGTGCAATCGCGCGGGCAGCAGGGCGCTCTGGAGGACACTTCGCTGACATACACAGTGACATGGCAGTGCCAAGGAAGTTTCTTTTTTTTTTTTTTTTTTCCTAAGTATGTTCAAATAAACAGCAGGGTTTCAATTCTTCTCTGACACTGTTAGAAATATATTTATTCTTCCTTCTTGTTCTTGGAAGCCAAGTTAATCCAGACAGCATGAATAGATTCCCAGGTTGACTAATGACCTCACAGGAACTGAATAATGAAATCATATCTGCCTCTTTACTGAAGAGAGACAGCCCAAGCTTACACAGATCTAATTATTGCATTTCTTGAAGATAAATTGCAGCCTTGAAGGCGTCTTGCAATCAGTTATCAGACATAACTCCATGGGCACCAACTTTCATTTTTCTCCAGTACAGTGATGTACTGCCAATATTTAACAAGGGGCTCCCACCAAAATTCCCCTATTAATCTGTTCTGTACCATGTGTCCCTGAGGTGCATATTCTTGCAGGGAAAGAAAACAGTAATGAAGAAAATCTATTCATTTATTTTTACATTACTGTTTAAACATTTTCTGAGAATCACAGCCAAATAGGAAAATAAAACCACTTGGCAAACAAACCTCTATTATATGTACTTTTGCAGGAAATGTTTATACTACACTTCATTCCTGAAAAAAAAAAATCTGGATCACTTTTAATGTGGTGTCTGACTCGTGATATTAGGGTTGGTAGCAGCAAAGATGTGGAGTTGCCTGTCTATAAAAAATTGACAAAGTCAGGTAAATGTGTCCTTTTAAAAAGTATGAGAGGAGATAAACTGATATTCTCTAGGATAAGAACAACAACTAGCTGAGTGAAGGGGAAGAGATTCTTCATGAAGAGACGTGATTGCCACCTTACAGCAGTGAGCAATTCTGTCCATTCCGGTGGAGTGGAGGAATGTGCAACTAAGAATAAAAGTCAGAGGACCACTATGTCTTTTTAGACAGAAATAATTCTGCTTTTGATTTTCTACAAGGACTGGTCAGTAGACAATAGAGTTACAATAAGATGAAAATAATTTCAACAGATTTAACAAGTATCTAAAGCATGACACAGTTCCCTTTGTGGTAGGAAATCATCCCAGTATTCCTTTCAATTTGGCTGCAAAACCTTAACAAGAAACACCAAGGATTTGCGGCAGTGATGTTCACTTTTTCCCTTTTTTCCATCCAAATCTGATGGTGTTTTCAAATTGGCTAATCTTTTACTTGTATTTGCCTTAACAAGTAGTCAGAGATATGTTTTTAAGTTTTTATAGATTAATTCCAAATGTAAAACAAATGCTACTTTACTGTGATTGTTTGTATAGCTGGTAGGAGTGTTACTGTCCTTATATGGATTAAAAGGTAGCAGAACTTTTTTTTTTTATTTAGAAACCCAAGTTTTTCTTACTTTGAAGTGAAAAAACACATATCTCACTTGAAAGTTCAGAGCTTATATGAACTTTTCTACTATTGCTCACATCTTATTTGACTTTTTGAAAGAAGTGATGTGAAAAATATTGGGATGATGTGACTACTCGTCCTGATAATGAGTCCTGCTTCCCCACCCTGATAATTAACAAGTAGCCACCCGTTATTAAGCAGACCAAATATTTCAATAAAGAGTCCTGCTGAGTTGTCTCTCTTCTGAAACAGATTTAACTTGAAAATTGAAATAATGAGGTTCCCCTAAACTGAGCAGCTCAATCAAGCCCACTGCACTGGATCCGTAAACCTTAAGCAGAGTTTAATTACCAGCAGCGTTTTCCTGACAGAGCCAATAGAGGGGCCTTTTTCCTCCCACCTGCTGACTAGTTGTGGTTCCCATGATTCAAGTAAACCTCTGTAGACCTGGCTGCAAGGAAAACAGTTTGAAGTTTAGACATCAGTTAAAAGGGAATCTGAGGGAGCTGCAAAAACAATGCCCAGATGATGCTGTGTGAACGTGGTGGAGAGAGAGCGGAAAACAAAACGCTCGGGCAAGTAATTAGCAAGGCAAAATCACTTCCATTTAGGCATCTGAACATCAATCCCATGTGGTCTCAGAGGGCCATTCCCTTTGAAAGAAGATGATCACCTCTAAAAATACACCCTCAGCCCCAATACCCAGAGGAAGCCTTGCAGCATGTGGGAGAAGGTAGGAAGAGCAGGCTCTGACAACGTGGGATCGCATGCAGCCTTCTGCAGTGGGCAGTATATCTCTTCCAGTGCTATGGGAACATTCACAAACACTTAAACACATATATCCTGATCCTGTCTGGGGATAGTAAGAGCAAGATTTAGTATGTGACAGAAAAAAATCATGCTGAAGTAAATGGGATTAGCCAGTATTTCTTCTTAGCAAAATCATACCTGTTACTGAGTTGGCACTTCTGTACGACTGTTCAAACACAGCAGTAAATTGGCTTTAAGAATTTTTGGACCAGAGAGACTGGTAACTGTGGTGCTTTTCGGATCAGAGAAAGGACAGAACTTTAGAAGTTCAAGTCAGTCAATGAGTCAAAGCAGAGATCCTTGCCTCTGTGTCTTCTCTGTTAAGTAGGAAATCATGTCAGATATTGCTGAAATGGTGGTGTCTACCTATAAAATCTATGCTTATTAGCATAGACAAACCATTAAGTCCTCCCAAGCTTTTCAAAGGGCAAACAAACAAAAAAAACCAAACAGGTTTAAATAAAAGAAGAACCCAGATTTAACCAAACCTTAAAACACAAAATATACAAAAAGATACAGCAGAGGTATCAGTCTCTTCCATACTATCACCATTGCTTTAGAGCTGCCAAAATCCAGTAGACAAAGCTCAACGACATCAATAGAAATAGAGCTTAACATATCTGAAGACTTTTGTAAGTTTTGCTCTGTATTCAGTTTAAGACTTAAGACTAATGTGTACATCTAAAAAAAATAATATGGCACATTTAGTCTTTGCATACAGTGTCTTGGATTTTAACTAATTTATTGTTCGGCTGTGTGGAATTGTGCGAAATCACTGTGGCATGGTGGTTCATAGAATGTACAGAGAACAAGTCAAAATGTGTTTTATGAAAGCAACTATTTGTTATAGTTGCAAATCTTTTTAAGCCATGTTGGTGAAAAGCAAATTCAATACTACTGGAAACAAACATTCCCATCATACACTGAGGAGCTTGAACACAACGATATTCACCCTAACAGATGAGCCTTGTGCCACACACCTTCAGCTCTCCAAACAGTTCCATGTCTGACACATATCAAAATCATTAATGGAAGGGTTTTTTCTACTGGGTGGGATTCCAGTGAGTTCAAATGAGCCATGAAAAAAACAAACACTGGGGAAAGGCTTCCAATTTCACTAAGAATGTGAATTGTTTACATCCTCCCTTTCAGATCTCCTGACTAACATATTTGTTTAGTGATCAAACCCCAAATTTCAGCCTCTGTAGTCTCAAAATATTTGAGGTTCTTTCTTCCTAAAATTATTAGGACTCTTGTTAGTAATTTGAGCATGACAAGAACAGAGAGTGTATGTACAGTGAGGATGCTGGAAAGAGCTTCTTTAGTGCACGCTTGGTTTTTGCCACGTAGGGCATGTCAGCATTTTCAGTTCCTGTGTGCTGGTACTGAGCTTCGTCTTGAACCTCTTTTATTACAGAGACAGGAAAGCGCACACAGCCCTAATACTTGTGCAGTCTAGCACCTGCTATTGGAATTATAGGAGAACTTTTATTAAGTGATCATATATACACTGTCTTAGGAATTGACACAATTTTTCCTAACGCTCTCCAGTGTGTCAGCTATGGGGCAGTTCTGCTCCCATGAAGTCAGCTGCTCTTGCTGACCTCTATCTTGGCCAGTCCTTAATATCTTTGAAGATGGCATCCTGGATTCCCAGGGAGCTTGCCCCAAACACGTCTCCACTTTGTGAGGCTCACAATGAGCTTTAGTGTCCATGAGCCATTCCTAGGAATCTGCTGCATGTGAAGAAGTTATTTTATACGTCCATTTCAGACATCAAAAATGCCTCTCAAGCACATACCAGGGTGTGTATGTGCTTGTGTAATCTTCCTACCTCTCATTTTCATTCTGAGAGAAGGTCTATACAGATTCTTAGCCTCCCTCCATAAAATCTCTTCAAGATTTTCTTATGGAATAAACATGAAGCATAAAGTCAGGGGTTTTTTT
>VZTO01015015.1:24598-89100 GCA_013400615.1 Syrrhaptes paradoxus
TTTCACTAAGAATGTGAATTGTTTACATCCTCCCTTTCAGATCTCCTGACTAACATATTTGTTTAGTGATCAAACCCCAAATTTCAGCCTCTGTAGTCTCAAAATATTTGAGGTTCTTTCTTCCTAAAATTATTAGGACTCTTGTTAGTAATTTGAGCATGACAAGAACAGAGAGTGTATGTACAGTGAGGATGCTGGAAAGAGCTTCTTTAGTGCACGCTTGGTTTTTGCCACGTAGGGCATGTCAGCATTTTCAGTTCCTGTGTGCTGGTACTGAGCTTCGTCTTGAACCTCTTTTATTACAGAGACAGGAAAGCGCACACAGCCCTAATACTTGTGCAGTCTAGCACCTGCTATTGGAATTATAGGAGAACTTTTATTAAGTGATCATATATACACTGTCTTAGGAATTGACACAATTTTTCCTAACGCTCTCCAGTGTGTCAGCTATGGGGCAGTTCTGCTCCCATGAAGTCAGCTGCTCTTGCTGACCTCTATCTTGGCCAGTCCTTAATATCTTTGAAGATGGCATCCTGGATTCCCAGGGAGCTTGCCCCAAACACGTCTCCACTTTGTGAGGCTCACAATGAGCTTTAGTGTCCATGAGCCATTCCTAGGAATCTGCTGCATGTGAAGAAGTTATTTTATACGTCCATTTCAGACATCAAAAATGCCTCTCAAGCACATACCAGGGTGTGTATGTGCTTGTGTAATCTTCCTACCTCTCGTTTTCATTCTGAGAGAAGGTCTATACAGATTCTTAGCCTCCCTCCATAAAATCTCTTCAAGATTTTCTTATGGAATAAACATGAAGCATAAAGTCAGGGGTTTTTTTAGTAGTGCTTCACAGTCTGCTAAAGGGGAGGCATATGGTTCATCTGCTTATATACCTTTCCTCTCCAATGAGCCAAACAGAAATTTTCCTAGCAACATTGTGCCTTATAAAGACTTCTCCTAACCATTTATTGATGACATAAACAAAAAGGTATATTCAAGCTTAGTGCTTAATGAATGTCTGTTCAAAAGTCCCACTGTCTGTGAATTCACTGTCACGGCTGTGAAACTGCAGGAATATCTTTGCCCTTCCCAGAGGCCACATGTACCTTTGATTTGAGGATTGTGCTCAAATCTGAAACTATCAGACTTTTGGTGAAAGATGAACATGTAAAGAAGTGGAACAGAGCATAAAGAGCACAGCTTTTGCATGGAGGGAAAAAGCACGTCGTGTGGGGTACGTCCACAGCAAAGCTATCCCAACTTTGTATTTAATGACTCACCTATACACACCAAGGCAAGCATGAACTGATCTACCTCCTGTGATGTTAAACACCAAAATGGACCATTAAAAAGGACTCAAACATATTAGTGATTGTAATTTTTGATCACAAGCCAGAACATCAAGCAGAAGGATCATATTCCAGTACTCCAGAATGACATTTCTGACTCCGCTTTCTCCCGGAACAGGTTATCACAGCTCCACTCAGTTACACGCTCTGACATCCCCGGTGTTTGCACACACATGCGCTGCTGCCCCTTTGAGCATAATGGCAAAAGGCAGACTTAGCTGCTTAAAACCATAAGATAATTTAGCTGCTTTCATTATTTTGATGTAGTGCTCCAAGTTGTGAAAAGCTCATGACCACTACCTCAGAAAGAAATTTATGAAGCCAAATGAACTCCACTACTCAAGCCAAACAAGCAAAATATTAAAACTTTGCACTAAGCAAACCTGCTTTTTTAAAAAAAAAACAAACCCAAAATGTATTTTTCAGTGTAGCTGTAGTTATTGAGAAAAAAAAGGACAAGAAATAAAGCTGGTGTGTCATTTTCCAGGTTCATATAAATTTAACTTCACAATTTTTAAAATTCCTTGGTCACTTGCCACGATATTTGCATGAAATCAGAGCCACTTTAAATCATATCTGAGTTAACACGTGAACTGCACACAAAGCACCACACTTGAGTATATGGAAAAGATTTCCTCATCTTTACTTAATTCTGGCCAGCTCGTGATGTTTTCTTCCAGAATGAAAATGTCTAATCTGTCACAGAGTCATCCAATTGCATTATAAATGTTTTCTTAAATGGCAGTTCTGTCTTTTTCTTGCTACTTTGCAAACCACAAATATTTGTAATGTGTTTCAGAAGCTTAATTTTTTAGTCAGGGTCTGCTATTGTCTTTAAATATAACCTCACCATTTTCTTTTCAAACGTTATGCCATTATGTGCAGATATTGGAATGTAAAGTCTCACTGCCATCCTGGCACTTGTTCAAGATAAAGAATTGACAGACTGACTAATCAAACCTAAATCTGATGCAGATTGCAGAAAACAGTGGTGCTGTAGCTGGAACAAATGGACAAGAGTCTCAGAAGAGAATCTCCCCGAGATACAGTGCATCACATAACACGAGAGGATCGGAGACCCAAACGGCAGGGGAAACCTTATACTAACACTTTCTTGACCCCTGAGCAGATGAAGAAAGACCTTGAGACATTCACAGCAGTGCTTGAGCTCACCTTATAAAGCAAACGCCCCTGCTGCATCCCGGGGCAGCAGGAACCAAGCCTGGAAATTGACACTCGCATTCACAGGAGCTTTCCCAGAGCGCAGAAAAGTGGTAATAAATTAAAGATGTGACATTGTTTTAAAGGAGAGCGAGAGTCTGAGCTGACAAAGCACAGCGTTTTCACCATACGCTTTGCCTGCAGTCACTTGGCACACCACTCACGCCAGGCAGCACAACATTGCCTTAACAGTAAATGACACACTTGTTCAACACGGAGCTCACATAAAAGAGCAAGGAAATAGAGCCACCACTGCAATTCTCTGTGCCCAGATGATGATGCTAATTATTTATATATTCCTTTTTGGAGCCTGTCATCCTCAGCCTACAAACAGAACACTTAACTGGCTTGATTTGCTGCAACAGTGTAGTGCTAGCAGGGCATTACATAAATATGAAGTAAGTAGCTCTCCTAGACTTAGTATATCTTGAAAGAAAGTATTAAACTGATGAATGCCAATTCCCAGCTGAACTGTGAACTATTTCTCACTGGAGCTGATGAAGTTCCGTTTAATTCCTTGTCATTTCAACCCAGCAGGAAAGAAATTTAATATCAGAAGATAGGAACAAATTCACAGTGGAGGAAAATAAGTATGCAGTATCATGGACACTCTGCCTCTCTATGTACTCACTAAGATATGTTGTTTCAAATACAGTTCAACAAATACACGACTCTTCTTGCTTTCTGCCTTCTGCACAGTGGAAGGTCTGGCTTCCACATGTTCCTATACCACAGTCAACTGGGAAAGGTTGTCAGTTGTTTTGTTTGGTTGGTTTTTTTTATGGGACAAAAATTACATTCCAGAAAAAGTGTTTGAGAAACAGAGACCTAGCAAACCCTGTTATAATCTCTGCCTGTTGCAAGAAGGTCTAAAACATTAATTAAAACTCCTTTCAGTGGCCAGGAGGTGAGTGAGAACACCTTCCTTTCTTGTTCTTGCCAAATTGCATCTTTCAACCTTTCTGGTTCAAGCATAAGAACTACAGACCCTTCCTGAACTGCCAGCTCTCACAGCAAGTGTGTTCTCTGCAGCTAATTGGTAAGGTGGAGGGCATCTAATCAAAAGGAAAATGCTGTGCATGCTCAGATAGGCATTTCTGAGCACATTGAAACCAGCAGCACAGAGGGAACTCTCTTCCCTTTGTTCAGGTCTAATCCTTCACCTTTTCTAGTCCTCTTCTCAGTATACCTTTACTGATCGGTATTCCTTCTCCAACCCCCAAGACCCTCTTCATTACTAAAAACATTTCTCTGATCCACAGCAAGCTCTGTCATTACCAAATCAATCTTCCTAATCCAAAATAGTTTTTCCAAGCTCATTTCGTGTATCCACAGAATACCTCCTGATCTCTGTCAAGAGCTGATTTAAAAAGCACAGAAAAAAAGTCATTTTCCACAAGCAAATTCAGTCTGTACTTCAAAACCGAGGAAATACGTTGCCTGGTGTTAACCGGTATCCCTTTAATCACTCATGCACTTACAGATCAGTTTAACAATCCCCAACACTCACCACGAATTTCTCAGTCAAAGTTATGCCATTTCTCAATACTGATCATAACGAGGGAGTTGGTGTTCGAATCACATTCTTTTGATCTTTCCTAGGTCACCTTAGTCTTACTAGGAATTCTGAAGAGATCCTACATTTCTTACCTTTTTAGACAACAGTTTTCTCTTTTGTAATTCTTAAGCTTTAGTTGCACCTGAGGTAGCTTTATTTCAAGTTCTGGACAAAGTTTCAAGCCATTGCAATTTATTTGAGTACTTAGAACTCATCCCTAAATAACTTAAAAATAGAAACAGTCCCATAAACTAATGCTCTACATGCTCTCTCCTTATTAAAAAAAAATAATGTTACAAGAAATATTCATTCTTTAAATGGGATTTTGGAAGTCCTGAGAGCATGTAAGAAGTGAAATGTTCCTAACTGTGGGAAGAATAATTTTAGTTTTATCTCTCTATTCTTTCCAAAGAAAATTAAGTTAGAATTTTATTTTTAAATCTGGGATGTTGCCAACCATTAGTGACCATTCATTTTGCTGAACTTCATTTCATGCAGTGTATTCTTTCAGTGGTGACTATGTCAACAGAATTCTGTTGTTCTTATTTTATTCAATAGGAAGCATTTTTTTCTCTTTCATACTGTATTTTGGAGGTCTCAACGTTGTAAAGTGCATTTTCAATATTAAATGTGGTAAACATATAACAAAGGATAGATGTTAACATTTAAAATATTTCAGACACGATACAAGAAGATAAAAAGGCTATCACAGCTTGCAGTGCCTGCTGGACTAAGAGTAATGACTACAGCAACAAATGATGGATTGATTTATTTTGTAAACAGCCTTGAAATCTGGGGCCATATACACTGGTCAAAAGTAATTTCAGGGGGTTAGTGGCTGAAATGCATTAGCAGAACACTTACTGATGGTTATTTTCTTTATAATATTTACTGTTCAGTACAGCTAATGCAAAACACTGCTAGAGTCACAGCGGGGGATTTGGCAGCTAGAGAAACTTGGAAAGTCTAGCAATTGCAGTTTAGGAATGTGCCATGCACACAAAAAGAGAAATGCTATCGTGTAGACACAAATAGTAGCATGAACCCAATCAAGGAGTACTATTCCATCCCCCCATCCACTCTGAGGCAAAGATAACAGCACTCAGCAGAGTCAGATATTCTAATTCAGGTATTATAATAATATTTCCAGCAGAAAACAAATGCAAAAGGGAACTCAATTATCTTCATTTCCCAGATGAATTTATTTTCTATACATCCAGCTCTGCCATTCACTCTGACCTTATTTTCTACATTGCTTGAAGACCGTACACATGCAAAATTTGCTGGAGTATCAGTACAGGTAATATTTCAGAAATGTTTTAGGAATTTCCAAGCTAAGTCATGCTATGCTAGCAAAACTTGAGCAGATAGTACTTCTGATACTTAGCATCCTTATGAGAAGATAAGTGTACAAAAGAAGGAGGTAAAAAATAAGAAAGCACTTTTTTTTACATAACTTATAATTTGTTTGGTATGAGGTCTGAATCTCTTTCACAGTTTCTTTAGTCCACAGTTTCTTTCAGAAACAGATACTCCACAAGACCAATGACAGCATGAATGAAATTCAAAAAGTTATTTTCCTGGCAGGGAGTGGAGGAGCATCATCCAAGAAAGAGATTGTCTGTTGAGTGATGACAGTGACAGTGAAGGTTACAACCCTGAGGGCTGAAGATAGGTACCAGCCCAAAAAAGCATATAGTATTCATAGCACATTTGAAAAAAAAACCCCAGATATTAGCGCTGTGGAGATACAGCCATTTGAAGGATTATGTGTTTGCTATCAACTTCACAAACTCAGTGCTTCACAGATATATTATGCACCACAGGACTGAACTCAGAGAAGGGAGCTGGCTCTGTGCCTCCATCTCACATCTGTGCCTTGCAAGAGATGAGAACGTCTTCACTAATAATCCTGTGGTAACAACAAAGCCTTGTGCACCAAGGAAAAGATGAGCAATTCGGCATGACCAAGGACAGTGGTAACAGTTGAGTTGGTGAGTCCTAGAGAGATCATGACTCCCAAAGGTCCTCAGCTTTAACTTGTAATCGGTTTTTTGGGTTTGCGTGGTTTTTTGTTTTTTTTTCATATCTACACTGAGGTTAGATATGAGTACAGCTTGGAACTGCATAGTCATCTTTTTTGCGAATTACTTTTATATGAAGTAGCATAGTAGCCAAAAAGAGGAAAAAGAGTCTAAAAGGCACTTAAACATTTACTGGCAACACACTTGCCAGTAAATAGGTTCCCTCTAGAAAGGGACTTCTACTTCATATGTAAGGTCATTTGCTTGTGAAAATGTAATAAGAACAAATTAAAAACAGTGACTTGACAGGATACAAAATAATAACTACACGGCATTCGATGACAGGATCATTTCCCCTTTGCCAGCTGGTAACTGCAATTTTCAGCTTGGTTTCTCATTTGAGAAGCCAGGGTTGCAAAGAATCCTACAGTTCATCTATATATTTATGAAATGCACAACCCTTCTCTTTACCTGAGCTGGAAGATGTGAGACTGCACAAAGCCAGTGCTCTTCCACAAAAAAAGTCATCCTCATAGTGGCTCTGAGAACCTGGTTTCTTTTGGATATCATACACCATTCACGTTTCCCTGAGCTTTACACTTGGAAATTCCCTAATACAAAATTGCTCACCCTTGAGTGACTGCATGGTCTTTGGGGGAGCCTGCTATCAACCTCATTCTGTAACACAGACAAAGCCCACCCAGACAAAGAAAACAGTGTTAATATGTGGAACACTTTGTCTAAATAGCTTCAAAAGTTACTTTTCCCTTTTCTCATGCAGAGCTTTATCCCGAGTGCATAAACCTTGATGCTTCACAGGATTCTGCACAGGAACATTGCCACTCGCAGAGGTGTGAGCACTGGTAAGAAACACCAGATCAGTCTTTGAACAACAACTATTTGTCTGAGAGAGATAGGGAGGACCAAGTAATGTTTTAGCTCAAGCTTTCAGACACTTTAAAAAGGTAACAGGAGGATTTATCCATTCAGAGAAATCTGTGGTTATTCAAGGAAGTGAAAGCATTTAAGGAAGGAAGAGCATACAAAAGAGAAACATTAATGGCGGAGATCATAGCACTGTACATCCATTTTTACAAAACCCAAACACGTTCATATGTAGCCATTCCTTTGAAGCATTTCAAGGCACCATTTTTCTTCCTTCCTTATCTGCGTAATTGACATCTTCATTCAACTTCAACCAGCTGTTGTGTGAATTCGTAATCATTTTATTTCTTTCTGGGGAAGGCTTAGTCTTTTGAACCCAAGGAATAATTATTATTGCAAGGCAGTTTTCCTTTTCCAAAGGGACTGCTTTGGGGTCACCGCTGCCTCCAACCTCTCCGGGCAGGAGAACAATGAAGGCGTTGTTGGTGCTGGAATGCCGTCCCTTCCAAGGGGGCTGGCGCTTTCTCCTTCTGTGCTTGCCTCCATGTAATGAAGTGAATTGTGCCACATCAAAAGGCTTTAAATTAGCACTTCACTGCTTGCAAGTGTCTGGAAGCTAATTTTAAATCCTATGGGGCTAAGAACCTTTTCTACATCCTTACGCACAGGTATGCTCCTCAGAGTATAAGGTGGCTTACAAACATAAACCAACATATTTATGGTTATTTCCTTTCCTCTTTAAACACATTTTATAAAACGTGTATTTTAAAAGTTTAATCACCAAACAGAATACACATTATGTATTTTTTGAAAGGTGAGCAGCTACTACTTTCTTTGGGAGAAGGCTGATTTTCAGTGAGAGGACCAGGGATTTCCATGGAAGAGGGATGGAAGCTTCCGAAAAAAACAGGGAGTGCTGTTGCCAGCAGTAATCATACCAGTAAATGATCCTACTGACTATCAGACATGCAAATGGACTTAGTAAATCCAGATGGATCTATAAGCCTGACAATTAGAGTGAAAAGCAGATTTTGAACATTGCATCTTCTTTGCATGTTGAAAAACTTGACATATAATCTTGAGCCACAGAGAATCTCTCTTTATCCAGTCCCTTAAAATCATGTTTAGAAATTGCAAGTAACTGTAAATTTCCCAATATCTGATCAAGACAGGTGCTTAGAGTTCATGATATACACAAGAAAGTCAAAGTCTGAAAGAGCCTGCATTTAGCATGGTTTCTTTCTAATAAGGGTTTTATTTCTGGAATACGGCTGATCACTTGAAAGAAAGACTTATTTAATTTTTAATCTTCTTATCTGATTATAGTGTTCTCCCTGAAGCTTCTTATGCTTTCTTTAAGTTAAAAATGGTATTTTTCCTTAAATGGTTTGAGTAAAATGTGTTCAATGCCAGGTAAGTACTAAACAGAAGAAACTGAAATATGGGCAAAGTAGTTCTATAGAAATTTTAACAATCTCTTCTGTCACTCCAATTCTTTTTAGGCCAAGAGCTCACCAAGTACACTTCCCATATTTTGTTCTCTGCCCAGGAGAATGACCTCCATGACTCTCTTCTGAGCCGTAAGCCTTAGACTTCCACCTGAACCACTAACCTCTCCCCTGGGCTTCCTGGCACGAGCTGAGGAGGATGGGCAATGGTCACCATTTCTGCGTCTCTAATATCTGAATTTATTTATAAGTTCTGTGGTTTCTTTCTTCAAATATAAGAGTTGCTAGAGAAATTAATAATTAAGATTGTATTAGATAGCAATTATTACTTGGTGAGAAATTGCATTATATCATATATATTTCTTGTCTCAAGATGAAAAAATACTGAGGTGAGAGAATAATTTGAAGGGTTAATTCTAGTCCTGCTGTCTCAGTAAGGAGAAGAAGTTAAGAAAAATTAGAGGATTTATAGCACCAAAGGACCACGAAGCCTTTCCCAAAGTATCCTTAAGAAACTGAAATAGGTATTGGTTTATCACAAAACTGAAATATGCTCATCCTCTTGAAGTGTTCTGCTGTGCCCCCTGTATGGTGGCTATGGACACAGCCAGTGACAGATGGTAACGATTCACCAGGACTCAGGTCTGGATACTCAAGTGCAGTGAAAATGAACCTTGACTACCTAGTTGTATCTTTGAGCGAACATTAAAAGGTTCAAAATACCCAAGTAAAATCAAACAATCTCTCATGCAAAAGCTTTTGCAGTATTTTCTGGGCACTACTGCCAGAGAGCAGAGCCTCAGGGCCCACACTGGCCAGAGGACGAAGGTATCCCTGAGGAGTGTGGCAAGAGATCTGTGCCATTTCTACCACATTTTCCATAAGCAAATTCTGCTTGCCACTATTAGAGACAGTTCAGTGGATTCTGGGGGGACTTTTAACTTGGCTTTCTTAAGTTTCCCTCCCCCGTATGTCTGATTTAGAGATCCTCTTGCCAGGGATGGCCAGACAGGCATCTACCAGCAGCAGCCATTCACACACCTAGCCTAAGCTGAGAAAGGTGCCTCCCTGTCACCCTGCCAAGGGACCAGCAGACACAGCAAGCTTTAAGCATGCATCTCCAAACAACACGGTACAGACAGACTGGCCTTGCATGGGGTTGAAGGGACCAACTCATCCAGTGACTGCAGTAGAGTATTTATTTTATTTAGTCTACAGGCTGCGTGGTGTCCTCTGGTCTACCTATGCCCAAATCAAAAGCTGTTTAATAAGAGTCTGCGTAAAGTAGACTGGAAAGTGGTTTTATGATTTTCTTATTGGTACAGAAAACATAGAAGATCTTGTAAAACATGTAAATAATGTTTGCATCCCAAACTGTGTCTTTAAGGGATATGAACAACGCACGTGATAACACGATGGAGTGAAAGGAATGGCTGAAAGGCAACATCACAGAAAACACTGCAAGGAGCAACAAAAGGTCACAGAAACCGCATGATTCCTGGTGCTCTACAGCTGTATACAGAATACATAAACAGACTTCTAAAAACTAATTAGATTCAGCAGTGTATTTTGAAGAACATTGTGTCAAGCCAGAGACTGAGACACTGCTCTGATTCATTAGCACCCAGCGCAGCCCCGCATGTGTGGCTTCCAGCGGGTTTATGGGCCAGGGGAACTCTCTGCTATTTCTGGGCACAGATGGCTCTATTCTCCCCTCCCTCTGTTTACCTGACAATCACACTTGGTGAAAGGAAGCCTTCTCATATGCTAATTCCACCCAGTCCAAAGAGAATATGAAGTTGCTGGGGGCCTGATCCGGCAAACGAGTCCCCCTTGCAAGCCAAGCGTTATGCTCTCCGCCCCGTGGGGTTGCAGCGCAGGGACCACTCATGCTGTTGACACAACGATGCTGCTGGCGGGACTAAGGGCTTTAGTTTGGGTGCAGAGGAAGGTTACTGTTCTTGGGATTCATCTCCCATCTTGTAGCACTTTTTTTGTTGTTTGTTTTTCCAAAGAGGCTGACCTGGTCTTGTCCTCAACAGCTTCTTGGAGAGCATTATAAAACCTGTTACACATCTCCTCTGTGTAGGAATGATAATAACTGCAATCATATTTTGCTGCCCTGCTGTACAAAACAAACCAGTCCTGATGAATTACAGACATTAAATAACTTTCACAATCTCAGAAACATATATAAATGAAAGAAGAAAATGACATTTTAAAGTGTGGAAGCATTTTCTTGCTTCAGACTGCGGATTTGTCAAAGGTTGAAGCCTAGGGGATGCTGAGCAGTGCTAGTTGCTCTGGGTGCTCGGCACATCATCTGTGGGAACAGAGTGTGTTTCTTGACTCTACGCCTGATCTTGTTCTCCTTGCAGACAATGGCAAAACTCCACATCCATTTTAACAGTGCAAGATTGGGCTTTGTGTGACCATATTGCTAATTTATGTGATATTCCTTATTAGAGCGACATATAAATTGCCAAAATTGAATTTAACCCCAGACACATATTTTCATATGTCTGGTTTACTAAGACAAGAGTGTCAGCCCTGAAATACAGAGTAAATTCAGTTCCAAATATTTTGTAATCATAAGATTACTTAAAACCAAGGATTAAAGTTAGGATTAATCTCTTCTTTCAATCTTTTCTAACAGTGAAGGAAAAAATACAGAGTATGACTGAGATCCACTACATAGAAAGACCTAAAAATTCTTCCACTGAAAAATAGTAACTTATGGAGGGATACAGGTTCCTCTGCACACAGGTAGAAGACAAGGGCTTATAGTGAAAATTGCAGTCATTTTAAGTCTAATAAGGTCCAGGGCTGAGAGATAGAAACCTAGTAGCACAGTGTTATATCTTCTAGGCAAGTCCCTGTGTCTGCTTCTCCTGTTCTGACACGTCTTTCTGGCACTCAGCTGCTTTCTAGGTGTGTTGACACTAGAAGGTTAGAATGGGAGCATCCGGTTTTTCTTAACAATTCTCCAGTGACTGAATAAGATGAAGCTGCATGGCACAGTACCATGGTATTTTATTTTTGGGGGGCAGGTTTGAATCCTAGTACAGGAGTCACTTGCCTCACTATCTACGTCCTCAATCTCTACCCTTGAAAGCAGGTACAGCCCACGCAACCCAAATCTTTGTTAAAAACCGTAATTGTAGGTAGGTGAAAAGTGGAAAGGAAGGGCTAAATGTAAGTTAAGTCTAATACCCCACAAACTATCTAGAGCCCCACTGATGTATATGTGATATGTTCTGAGGAAAAAAAAAATTAAAGAAGAGCAAAGAGGGTCACCCGCTAAGGTTCTGTTTTATAACCATTGTATAAGATTTCTGCTTGAGACTGAAAGTACATTAAACAGTCATGGTCTGTCAGTGACCTTATATTTAAGAGCAGAGAGGTAATATGGGATTATTGGCAACACACTATTTTACAGGGCATCAATAACCATGTGTAAGAAATTACCATAGAATTACAAAGTTATTACATGGTTATTTGTGGCTTTGCCAAATACAATGTTACTTGATCATCCTTAGATTAATGGGGTGTTGATCGGGTTTGGCCATTTACCTCCATTCTAGGTCATAAACCTGATGCTAGCTGAATTGAGTTCCCAGCCTAGCAGTCATGGCATTTAACTTTTCTTTCCCTCTGCAAAAATAGGTTGCTGTTGGGAGGTACGATAGGCCCCATCCTGAGGAAGCAAATCACAAAGTGCTCTGGTTCTTAAATGCAGAGACTCTTTCAGGCATCGGCTTTCGAAAAGACTCCATCAAGACCTTTTCAATAAATGCATGTTATTTTATATTCCCTACAGTCTGTAAACAGATTCTCAAAGTTTGGAAATGCATATTTTCCCAACCTATTTGGATTTTTCCATCAAGAGAACACTGCTTGCCACCACCCTTCTCCACACTGTAAATGGAAATAAAATTAACGAGCTAAATTTCATTTAGCACATAACTTTTATGAAGGCAACATTCTTGCAAAGCACAGACCTATTGTTCGTTAAAGCTTTGTGGAGTCAGAGCCAACAGGCTAAGTTTGGACTTGGAAAAATGTAGAAAATCCTTACACGCACATGTCTGTGTACATACGTATGTATATATGGACGTTACTGAAAGATCACACACTCATACACACACATTTATACGTATATACCTACTTGGTAACTAACATTTGCTCATTGATGGTATAAGAAATTATAGGAGCTGGAAATTTAGACCAATGCACTGTCCTTGTCTGTTTTGGAATTTTTAAAAGAAAAATCAAGCTGTGAACCTGAGGTTTTCACAAAGAGGCTAGGCATAACCTCTGAAGTTTAAACACGGATGGCTACAGACTGTTCCCTCCTTGGTTTTCTGTTTTTCTCATCTTTCTCCCACAACCTCTCCAAAACCAAGGCAGGCTGACCTCAGTCCTGGCACTGGTTATTTTCTTTATACTGAAAGATCCATCTCAGGGCCCCCAGCTGACCAGGTCTGAGAGAAGCACAATAGCACCCTGCAACAGTCTAGAATGTTCACCATGGTGTGGGCTTTATGTTCCTTACAAATGAGAGTTTAAAGCAAATTTAAAGATTTTAGGGTAGACACAGAGTTGAAATTCCTATGTGCTTAGGTTGACTTTATTGGTATACCTCACAGCAGCAATAAAAAAATAAAACAATTTCTAAAAAACGACTGCAATTCTAAAAGAGCTTGACAGTGCCTTCCGCCTTACTGAGTAATAAGTGAAAATGCTGTGGCCATGGTGCCTTATGCTCATTTTGTCCTCATTTTACACAGCTGTAAATGACTATAATGCACACCCCGGGTCATACATAGAAAAAACCCTTGTTTGCTGGCTGGCAAGGGTCATCCCATACCTCACATGACTCTCATTACAGTGAGAAATTATGCATGAGAAAGTGGGCTTTTTTCATTTAATCAAAGATAATCTGTGAAAGAATAGAGAAGAATGCATTTTATCTGAAAACACTTTTCAGAGAAGCAGCAAGGATTCAGCAATGCACGTGCAGTCCTCTCAGCTTTTATTCCCTCTGCCATCGATTCCTCCTGCCATCTTGAACAAACTAATTTCTTGGTATCTCAATCTTTCCCAAATCCCAAATGCAATAATAGTGCTTCCTGTCTCTATCAGTGAGGGAGGTAATCTGTTAATATCTGCAAGCCACTTCACCTTCCCACACAAAAACTGCTATTGACACTCCGATTATTATATTCAGGGCTGAGAATAAGGGTCAATATTCAGCTGTGCATACCATCTGTAATTCAGCTGCCTTTTTTCTTTGCTTGAAATTCAAAGCTCTGAGCTAATTGAACAATTTCTTTGCCTTCCCCCCCCCCCCCGCATCAAAGTGACTCTCATCTTCCATATTGATGCAGCTGTAATTCATACTTTTTTTTAATCTCTAAAGCTGTGAGGACACAGAAGGAATAGAGGGATGCCCACAGCCCCTTTGCCTGCCCATGGGAGTTGCTGTCTCCTCTGCGGGGAGGCTGCTGCCCGGCACCAGGAGAGGCGAGGGGGAGGCTGCGGGGAGGGCAGGGGCTCTGGCAGGACTGGCAGTGAAAGCTCTCATCACCGTCTTTTAATCAAACACACCAGCCCTCCTGTAAAGGGGGGCATCTGTCAGCAGCTGTGGCAATTCACTGCTGAAAGTCCTGCTTGCACTGTAGTCTAATTCAGGAAACAGCTCTTCTTTAAGAGTGTTAATATTGGCATCCAGCACCTGATTCCAGCTTACATTCTAGCAAATAATTTCTCTTTCCTTTCATCAAATTCATCCTCAGTGGAAATTAGAAATATATATTGCCATACTCTTGAAAATTCCTGAATAAATCAAGGGCTGGGTGATTTGAATTTATAACAGCACCATCCATCACTCCTTGAGCTCCACAACACTAATTCTCTGTTTCTCTTCCATCTGAAAGTAACCTTGGGAATTAAGTACTGGGTATAAAACCACCCCACATTTGTTACCGATGATATTAGGAACACGGCAATTTCACCTACGTGAATTTGTCATATCATGTTGTCTGAAAGGTGCAAGTGCCAGGTATGGAATATAATCTACAGATTTTGAGACTTATAACACCAAAGAACACGTGTAGTGTTCACACCACCTCGCTCCCCCAGAGCTCCCTGGTGGTGGTTTCACTTTTGAAATTGCAAACCCTGAACTGCTTACTGGAGTCACCTGAGTAGAAGGCACAGGGATTTGAATGTGGTCTAAGCACATTTAAAACCCAGGTGCAAAAAATGTTTCATGTTTGTAACCCAATAAAAAGGGAATAAGTCTTGTAGTAGAGTTCTAGCTTGATATTTAACTGCTACAGGAATTTACATGAATTTAAAAAAAAAAAATACCAAAGAAGAAGAAAAAGAGACTAACCAGACAAACCGCCATTCTTCTTGAGATCAGGTTAAATAAGAGTTTTTAAAAGTCAAGTTGAGCTGTAAATTCTTATAATACTAAACTAAAGTTTTATTCGGTCTGCCAATTTGCCTTATAACTTATTGGATTTAAAAAACGAGAGGAGAAAAAGAACATTTGGGTATTACCTAGCAAGAATGTGACATACTAAAGATCTCACTATATAATGTTGAATATAGTGAACATGAGAACAAGAGCGGCAGAGGTGACAGAAATGAAAGAACAGAAACAGAAATTATTACTTCCAACACAGACTCAGACTTGGGGAGCCTTAAGTTATAAATTCCTCAAGCTTCAAAACCTGCAGCTTTTGTAGGACATTGCACACCGCTGCTCAGTTGTGCCACAAAATGATGTGTTTGGGTGCAGAAAATAGCTTGGGGTGCCAATTACATGGGCCAGCTTCTTCGTGGAAGAAGTTAGGCTTGTTGAGCTGTTGCTTGGTTTGCCATAATTGAGCTCTGCTTGTGCTTCACCTCACAGAGCTCCTGGAAAACAAATGTGTCTGGATTCAGCAACTGCTATCAGGAAGAAACCAGTTCGTGTTGCAGAAGGGGACGACGTTTCCTATGAAGCAAGGACCACCTTGTAGTCTTTGCCGTGGTATTTTCTGATTCTGTGTAGGCTCTAAAATGGCCTCAAAATGGCTCGACAGACTGCAAATCATATTCAGCAATAACACAATAGCCATGCATTGAGTGGTAAATGTACTGATGTTAATGTCAATACAATTATATCCAGAATTATGTGCAAAATTAGGACTCCAACCTCAACAAAGTCTGTTGTAGTCTCTGTTTATGTTATTTTTCATTTGGGGAATTAATCTTAATCTGGAAAAGGAATTAAAAGCTGCATGTCTTATAAGTTAAAAAAGTAATAAATATGAAAATATATGAGGAAACTAAATGAGAGAAATTGATAGAATCCATGGAATTCCCCATAATTTCATATAACAATAATTACAATATATTTCAGAATTTTGTATAGCAATAAATAAATATTTTTTTCCCACAAAAATTGTATTATTTCTCGAACTCTATGTGAGAGAAAGAGGGAAATACCTAAAATGAAAGCCAGGCATATTTTATGTAGATTACAGTAATAAAATCTCAACCTCTGCAACCATCAGAATCAATGTTACTGTAGAGGTCTGACCCAAAATTCACTGGAGTCTAGGGAGAGATTAGTTCTGATTTCAATGGGCTTTGGATTAGGTCCTGCAAGAACAGCCAAACCCTGAAAAAATTTGTTCTGTCAAGTTCAAAACCAGATCTTTGAATATAAATAAAACTGAACCTCAATATCATCTTTTCTTGCAATAAATTCTTCTAAGTTCATTGGCTAGAAGGAGCTGAGATTTCACAATACCTAAAAGCTCCAGTTCCCACATTCCAAAAGAAATAGAGAAACCTGGTGAGGCTTTACTGGTTCCATCGTTTCTTATCTCCAGGGAATACTGAAGACAAGGCTCCTCACTCTTTGGTGGAACTCGCTCTCCGTTCCCACGTGAAAGTGGGTAGGAACCTCTACCACAATTACAGTTCACAGGGCAGGAGAGAGATGAAAAATGCATCCTCCTTTTATTTGGTTTCCTCAGAGATTATGGATACGAATCCAGTGCCCAGATGGAATGGAGACTATCTTTTTTTTTTTTTTTTTTTTACCCTCTCCACAACTTCTTGGCTCCCATCTCTCTTACTTGGAAGTCAGTTTTATTTATTTGGGGAAAGGTGCAGGCTGGACAGTTGCAGCCATATTTCATCTATTTGCAGTCCTATGACTTTAATTGCTCTGTTTTTTTCCGCTCATCATTTCCCTACTGCATCAACTCGTCACTGCAAAAACAATAAATCCTGAGATTAATCCCCTGGCTCCGCAGCACTCTGAATGCGCTCGGTGTCCTCCGGAGAGCCACAGCAGCCATCCCACCTCCCCGGCTGCTTTCTGTCTGCCTGCTTCTTTCCACTCTGGCACATGCAACCCTAGGGCTGAGCTGATAAAAACATATAGATGGTCTCTAACATAGCTGGCAGGCGCTCAAATGCAGGTTTATTTAGATATTACAGCACAGTTTGATAATGTGGGTCAGGGGACTCTGCGGGGACGGCTGGTCTCTCCATCGCTGCCGGCCCGCGCAGGGTGAGGGTTTGGGGCTGGGCTGGAAAAACAGTGATCGTAGGCAGCTTTTACTAGATTTTTCATTAGTTGAAGTGTAATGTATATCAGCAAGTCTTGCATTACACAGGGCAGATTTTTCTAGACAGCTCTTCCTGTGGTATTCCTCTGCCAATAATACTTTAATTTAAATTAAATAGCACCATGAGAACTCAGTAACCTGGCTCACCGCACTCCACAAACATTTTTGTTTATGTGAGACAAAGGAATGGTGCTTCTACTTTCATTAGTTACGCGTAATTCTGAGTATTATCTCTCCTCTGTTTTTATATGAAAGTTTAAAAAATATTGGACAACTCAGGTTTGTTTTTTTTTTTGGAGGTTATTTCATATTTAAGATATCTGCAAAGTAGCAAACTGCAAGGAAATCTGTAACAAATCTTTCTGGTTCCAGGAGTATTTGATACTGACTTTTCTTTCTTGCATGATAAATGTGGACTTAGTTCACCGAGAGCAAAGTATTTACAGTACTAGAAAAACATGTGTGTGACCAGAAGTATATTGCTGTACCTGACAAGACAGTGCTTTAGTTTTCTTTAAAAATTTAAATGTGTGAAGAAATGACGGAAAAGCAACACTTTGTTCTTCCCCCCTTCCACTTCATTCATTACCCACAGCTAAAACTCATAGCTCACATTAATTTAGAATAAATTACTTAAAAAAAAATTAAACATGAGTAAGAAGGAGATGCTATACATAAGGCTCATGTGTCCTTTGGTACCAGAAACATCTCAGGGGGATGTCAAGTCAGATTTTATGAGAAAATCCACTGTCATGACTATTTGAGTTGACTTCAGAAATGTGTATAAAAATAATTCCCACACAGACTCTCTTAAACATACCTAATTCTGTAGCTCCACAAGCCACTATAATACCTGGGTTTAGCATTCAGAATCCCTACATTTTTTCTCTGCGATATATGCATAAAAACACACACACAGACATAGTTTTGCTGTTTTAACTACAAGCCGTATTTAAGTTTACTTTCTGTGGGTCAGGACACATGGATTTGAGTTGAAGCAATAGTGAACCTAATGTTTTTCTCTGGAACAAACACCTCCGCATGCAGCATTCATGAATCAACTCCGATACACTTAGCAGAAAAGCTTGACAAGTTTTCCATATCTGATGTAACACAAATTTAAAATATATGGTTACCCTAAGAAATGTATTGATTGTCAAGTTCCTTCAGTTTTAGCTGCCAGATAGTTTATCCTATCCATCAAAAATGTTTTCATTAAAACTGCTAGCTGCTGAAAATAATAGAGTAAAAGGGAACAACTATGATTTTTGCTCTAAAATCAGGTTTTTTTTTCCCTCAAAAGTATTGTCAATTTCACCCACAGCTATTTATTTCCATTTCGAAAGCAGAACTCAGTCAATCATTATGTAGCCAGAAAAGTGGAAATAAAGAGAGAAAAAAATAACACTGCAGATGAAATAAAAAGCAATACTAACAGAATTCTGGATATGAGCATTTACTCTTACTTTCCCAATACATCTGGAGTAAATTTCTGTAACTTCCAAATACCAACATTCCCAATCTAATTAAGAACTTTTTTCTCCTGAGACCTACATACATATATTACCTTGCAAAATTACTCCCCCCCCCTTGCTTAAACCAGGACAAATCATACAAAGGAAAAGCCATAAGCATCAGTTCGAAGGCAGCCTTCAGAGAGCGGCAGTGGGGCACTGAGGTACCCGGGGCAGCTCTCTGCTCAGGCTGCCAGTGTTTGCTGCCTGACAGAGCCCTTGTTCTCTCCCCATTGACTTGCAGAACAGACTTCCCAGAAAGAAGGCAATTTCTACATGAAGAGGCACTTATCAGGTTAAATGGTACTTTTTTTCAGGGGGGAAGGATTGCACTTTTCAGGAATGTGAGGTTTTTTGGTGCGAACAGGCGCAGAGGAGCATCCTCTTGACAGCAGCCTGCTTCTTCCCCAGCTGCATCAGCTGGAGCAGCGCTGCAGCTGCCGCCTGACCACAGCTGCTGCGTAACCTCTGCAGCAGGGAAGTAGCTCAGTCCAGTAAATTGGTCAGGATTAGAAAGAGGAAACTCAGAAAGACAAAGAAGACTGAGCTAATGTCCAAATGTCTGAAGAAAGAGAACTACTTATGGGGATTGAACTTTCTGTAGCCAAAACGACTTGGTTTTCTGTGAAGATTGTTGATTCACTGCCTTTTATTATTTGAATATGTCTCTATTAAACTAACAATGTATTAGGAGCCAAATCCTCAGCTGGGATAAAGCATCTGATTTATCAGCCTACCTTCATTATACCCTTTTTGCTCTAACCTTTAGTGTTAAATCCAGTTTCAGCATCATCCATAAAGGCCTTTTCCAAGTTAAAGCACTGGAGGTAAACAGAGGAAAAGCCTTCTCCTGTTGTTGCTGATACTGCTCAGAGGCTTAGCATGGATTTTTCAGGCTAAGGATTTAATTGCAATGTCTAATCTGAGATGTCTTTAAATCTTGGATGCTGTTCATTAGACAGATATTTTCTGCTTCTCTTTCCAAAACTTAAGCATCACAAAAACAAGAATGCATAATGCTGGAGCCTCAAAAACCTGCCCTAGGCAGCTCAGTGAGACAATGGTGTTCCTAGATGAGATTTTTAAAATCTGAAGACAGTGTTTCTAGGAATCTTTGCCAAAGCACTTTGGAACCTCTTTCTACCAACACAACATACAATAGGCTGTGATTGAAAGAATTTGAAAAACAAAAGGTTCAGGAACTGAAATACCTTTACCCCAAAGATCCTGACCAAGTAACAAAATAATTATTCAACATTTGTTTTCCGTAGTCTCCACAATGTTTTAGGCACTCCTCCAAGGCAGGAACATGGAGCTCCGGCCCAGAGACCCTTGTGCCTGGCTGAGGGGCTTTCACCACACTCTGCACGGAGATGGGTGGCCTCTGGGCAGAAATCTGGTTAGAAGAGTTTTGTTACTTTTTCATCCCTTTTTATACTTTACACATTCACAAAAATGGGACCAAAATACATGAACATAAAGAAATGTTGCCTGATACTGAACATCAGTGGGCAATTACGTTTTTCTGTAATAGAATGTATTCAAAATCCCCTCCAGTTATTTTATTCATGATTCTATATAATAAAATGTAATAAACCCCCCATTTATTTTCCATTCTGCTATTTTTAATAACATAAACAAAAATTAACTTGATAATCCCATTTCTCTAACGGGATTGTGAAACACTGCATACATTCAACAACTATTTGGCAGCCAGTCAAATCACTAGCAGAAGAACCTTTGTTTTTCTAACTTGCTGCAAAAGTCTGAAATCAAGTTCTTTCTATATTTGCTTTATGTGCTGAAGCACATCACTGATTCCCAGATGAGTCTCATAGATATTTGGGGCTTTTTCCTTTTAATCAATGTGTATAAACTGAGGTATTTGATATTTCAAATCATCCAACACAGTTTTTATCTCTTAATTTTTTCTTCAATATAAAGCCCTTTACTCCTCTTTTCTGGTGCCCTTCCATGTCCTGATATTTTTTTCCCCTCCGTTTCACTGTTTTTTTAAGGATGGTGGGTCTCTGCATTTGCTGGAGAATCAATGAGAGTACAATTCCTGTGGATTTACAGGCATGAGAATCAAGTCTAGTATATCACCATCTCTTCTCAAGCTACTGTCTTTCATCCCCCTTAGTACTTTGGAAAGTATATATTTTTCTGATGTTAAATCTTATCCGTGTTCCCATTCTATGCAGAAACAAACAAAACCCAGTTATATCTGATGAAGTCCTTCAAATTATAACCTTCCAGCCCCAAATGATAGCTTAATCTTCCAGGAAACAGCACAGACAGACAGTATTTGAGCTTTGGGGGACAGCAGCTCACTGTGGCATGTGAAGTTGGACAAAAGACCATATGAAGGGATGAAAGCACTGAATACTGACATTAATTTTGTTCCTGATTTTTTTTTACATTGATTTACACAGAAGGGTCTTAATCTAACTGGCCTCAGGTGCTCACTCTGAAGAGCTCTTTTCCACAAAGGTAGGCTTAATTTTCCACTTTCAGTATAATGAGCACATTCTATTGTATTTAGTAACATTCAGACAATGCTGTAAGGTAAAAAGAATGTAGTTTTAGACCTACACAAATCTGTGCCTTAATTTGTATTCCCTGTAAGTGCCGCCGCTGTGCAGGCTGTGGGTGAGCGTGTTGGACAGCAAGGCGAGGAGGAGGAGGTGCACACCCGGTCTGTCCCTGCCTCCTCTTCCACCAAAAGCCGTCTGCCGGCAAAGACCAAACACTAACCAGAGACAGGCTGGGTGACACCAGCAATGTCCCTCTCCTCCATCACTAACTGAAGCAGCACACTGTGGGTGCTGGTACCAGCCCATTGTGACCCCCGAGCTCAGGGATGCTGAGTGGGGATGCTGGGCCAGCTAGCCCCACAGCCCAGCGGTTGTTCCTATGCTGCAGAGGAGCTACTTTCTGTTCCTGTTACTCTGGCTGTTTAAAAATAACACATCCCAGAGCCGAAGGAGGGAAATTGCAGGCCCCGCGATGTGAGCACTCGGCCAGCCTTTCCCGGTGCACAATGGCAGGAAAGTGCTGCTATGGTTTCTCTGGGATCTGGGCAGCCTGATATAATGCTGCGAAAGAAATAACAGCAAGCATGCATGGCAAATCTGTATACAATACGTGAGCTTTCTGTTAAAGGACAGATAATGCTATGTACTTTATCAGGTGCATTATGCAAATGTCTTGTCTACTTGCTGTAAATGCTAATTAAGCCTGCAGCATCTTCATACACAAACCCGAGTTACCTTTATCACACAACCACTGTGATTATGTATTCATGCTCCATTTCTTCCCTTGCACGTCCTCATACAGAACTACTGTGCCTGTTGCTGTGAGAAAACACACCGTGGTTATCGGAGTAACTTCATAGAGGTGACGAGTGACATTGGCTCTGCCACGGAACCATGCTAGTGAACCAAAGGAGAGAAAACTGAAGATAAACCAGAGACAACCTGTCCATGGGATGGGTGCATGCTATACAGGCACAGATAGGCACCAAAACGAAACTATCCTCTAACGATGCTCCGATGGTGACACTCAAATGCTGCGTTTGTGCAAGTTTCCCAGCCTCTGGGTAAGTTACTGTTTTGGACACCACTTACACGGCAGTGCCCTGACAGGCTGGTTATGGGGTTCTTGTTTCAAGCCCTGCCAAGCACTCACCTCAGCGAGGTACCTTGATTTGTCCCACCTCAGTACCTTGGTATGTCCCACAGATTAATCATGCAAGATGTAAACCAACAAGTTTAATTTATTCTGTTTTAAAAACTGTTATGTTACTCTTTTGATGTGAAAATTGCACATAGGAGACAAACTTTGCCACAGAGGTGACTTTTCTTTCGGTTGAAAGCCATGACTAAGACACCCAGAAGGGGGCAAGTGTTTCAGAATCCTACAGAGCCTCAGCCCCCTGCTCTTTCTGACATACTCAGTGACATAATGTTGACCTGTAATTAAAGTTACTACAGAGGAAAAGCAAACAAACCCCGAACCCTATTGGAAACATCTAACCATGACAGAAAAATTGCACTACAAAAGTATTGTAAACAAAACACTTATTATGAGTACCTTAAAAACCAATGACAAATGCAAGATTGTAAAGATCAACAATAAAAATCAAATGTAAAAAAAACCCCCAAAACAAATGTCTCCTAAATTAATGACAATATTTATAGAATAGATCTAAGCACAGACCTAATATTTAGCTTTATTTAAATTTTGGCTCCCAAGAGAATTAAAAAACCAGCTGGTACTGTTGATCTAACAGCGCCATGTCGGCCCGAGCAGACAGCGTAAGGACTGTGTGAGGTTCAATGTCAACAAGCCATAGACTCGGAAAGATTGAGTTTACTATTTTATTTCATGTTTAAATGTTGTGCTGTGATGAGAGTGGAATTAGATGAAATTCTAGAGCAAATATACAGTTTAAACCCTAATTCATTTAGCCAGTTTAAGCAAAGGGAGACATAGACATCATCCCACTCGTTACCACCAGCTGAACTGTACATTGCAACAACAACAGAGAGCGTCAGCTGGCGTGGCTTCTGCAGCTCAGGAAATATGTGCTTTGTAGTTCACTTCGGATTTCAGGAGGGATCTGTACGACTAAGTTATAAACAACAACATAATCATCCTAATTCAGATCTTAATTAGTCACCTATTCAGAGGAGGCAGTTCACTGACTGATTTTTGAAAACCTTACCAAACTCTTAGCAATGGAAATAGCATTTAGGATCTTTTCTCTTCTAAATAAATACAATTAACAACAACAACAACAAAACAAACCCAGAGAGGATTTTGTCCTGGTGTGGCTAGCCAAAATGGTAATTATCTCCAGCATGACATTGTGGTCTATGAAGTATACCGTCCTGTTACAGCTCTCCACTACCTTTCTACACGCTATATATCTATTCTGTGTTCCTCAGAAAATATATGGCACTTGTTCAGAATGAAAGGACCAATGTGAGAATGAAGAAGTATAAGTAATTACACTGACTTAATTAATAATAGAAAAAGCCACGTTTCTGACCACCAGACAAAATGTGAACTCCAGTTCATGAAGTTTTCGACATTTGTGACCCTGCATTTAGCCAGGTATAGGTGTGGATGTTGGCTCTGTCTGACTGTGGTTCTTAGACCTTCTCTGATTTGTGTTTTTCAAATAAGGGGCCAGTGAAACACTACTAGAAAACTGAGGTGAAAACTTGAAGCTTTTTTGACCTAGCCAGGATTACAAATAGCTGATGTTTCCAGAGAAAGCCTGTGCAACTGAAGTTTGCAGTCTGATATCTAGAAAGTATTTTGGTAAATTCAGGCAGAGCAAGCTGGGGTATGGTGGGAAAATTAAATGCAAAGCCATGCGCTAACTTTCAGAAACTGCTCTTCTCCTGCATTCATCCCCTCTCTCCAAACCAGTATGGCACTGGCCCACGTACCGCCATCAGTACCTCAGTCTGGTGTATTGTGGGGATAATGATGAACCCCAAAGAGCAGAGGAATATTAGAGCAGACAAAAAATCTATGTACATACAGATAGTACAAGACACCAATTCAGCATCTCCATACGTCAGTCAGAACTATCAGGACTTTGCAATCACCTTAGACACCTTCATAACTTGCCAATCTACATTTATTTTGCTAAATTTACACACACACACATATTAGTACAAGGGTGCCGACAAGCTGAAATCTGTTTTGTTGGTGCCAAAATTGATTCCAGATTGCATGTATAGGATTACATAAACATCGTACATGTCCAGAGGTTGTGGAATGTGGAGGAGGGCAGCTCCCCCACCCAGCCCAGCACACACACACAAAACGCCCAAGGGACTGTTTGAGTTGTGCTGTACCCAGGAAATAATTCACAGCAACAAACACTGAATTAGAGTGACAAATAGGATGAGTGGGTCTGAGCTCTCCCCTCCTTCTTCCTACCTTAAGGGAACAAAGCAAAACACTAGCAGGGGAGCCTCTGCAATGCCTCAGATCCCTCCTGCCTGGAAGGAAGCTTGTTCCCTCCAGCTTTTCCAGCTTGGCTCTTTTCCTCCTCATATGGAGCAAATGTCAGAACAATCCTGACATGGAAATCTCTTAACCACGCTCTAAAGTCTGTCCACACATGGGGAAAAAAACCCATCAGATACATGCATCAATATGGGACTTCCTTATCCAACAAAATTTGTAGGTAAATACATTTATCTGTCACAAGTGCCTTCCCAGATACAGGCCAACAGTACGTTACTGATGTGACATACTGCACAGTATCATAAGCCATCTAATGTGCCCCTTTTTCTTCTTTATATTTATTCATACTGAGAGCTCATAATCTTTTACTAAGATGCAATTTTTAAGAAATAACAGAAAAGCGCTTCTAAAGCCCATTTTATAGTGAAACTTTCTTTTTTTGTTTCCTATTGTTGCATATCTTTATCCCCTCTGGAATGATTTCTCAGTGATATATAGTGCTAGATGCTCTTTACCATCAGTTTCTTGGCACTAAATTGCACCCAGTTTAGTTTCTGACACATTCAGTTGAACAATAAAGTTTTTGGAAAAATTTGAGCCCTGACACACAGGAGCTGTACATAATTTTTCTTTAATGTTCCTAAAGGTATCTTTTGCATTCAGGAGACCATTTAATACCACCAGACTTCATTCTTTACTGTTCTACCTTCCCCACTTTTGGATCAGGTCTGTGAGAGGAACAGAAACTATGGAAAATATCTGGGTTAAATAGCCTGTAATATCCTTGCAACCCAAAACTTTATAATTTTGTCATCTGAAGATGCACATGGCCTTTAAAATAACTAGCTGTCTTACAAGCCTTCGTTCTTCAGCATAAAAGTCAAGGATTTGGTGATACTTCAGGAAAAATCACTGATTCATACAATCTCAGTATTTTTTTCAGGTCTTACAATAATTACAGTGTATCTTGATTTAGAAACTGCCATATTTGCTATATGCTTAGATACAGACAGAGAAATTAATTAGGGTAGTCCTAATTCACCACTAGCTGACCTTTCAAGCAGAGGGCTGAAACTGAACTGCTGTCAGAGCCGCACACAGATTCAGAACGAGAATTAACCATGCTGTGGGCAAGCACTAGGGTCCCTACTCACTTGGTGGGAGCTGCGGCATCTGGAGTCGTGCCTGGGCTCCCAGTCCCAGGTACATGCCATGTGTCACGAAGTACATTGCCACGCAGCATTTTGCCCTTCTCTGGACAACTGGGAAGAAGGGCTTTGGGTCACTCCATAGCACACACCTAACATGCAGCCTCGAGGCACACACTGACCTACCAAACTCCATTTCTTCAGCTAGATGATCATAGCCAAAGCAAAAGTATGCATTCATACCAAGCAAAGATCTCATAAAATTATATAAGCCCTTTCCCTTGTGCCTTGTGATAGGGTCACCAGATTTTGTTCCAGTCTTCCATTTTCTTGCTTTGTGAACTACAGGCCAAAATAATATCGGAATAATACATTCTGTGTTGTAAAGTGACAGAATGCCATATACAAACTGTATTATTTTTTACTATTGTAGGCATGCTCCTCCTCACTACATGTTGAACCATATAAAAGCCTACATTTCCTACATACACTTCTAATCATAGAATCATAGAATGGTTTGGGTTGGAAGGAACCTTAGAGATCATTTACTTCAACCCCCCTGCCATGGGCAGGGACACCTCCCCCTAGCCCAGGTTGCTCAAAGCCTCATCCAGCCTGGCCTTGAACCCCTCCAGGGATGGGGCATCCACAGCTTCTCTGGGCAACCTGGGCCACTGCCTCACCACCCTCACAGTAGAAAATGTCTTCCTAATACCTTATCTTAATCAACACTCTTTCAGCTTAAAACCATTACCCCTCGTCCTATCACTACATTCTGTGATCAAGAGTCCCTCTCCATCTCTCCTGTAGCCCCTTTTAAATACTGGGAGGCTCCTATAAGTTCCCCCCAGAGCCTTCTCTTCTCCAGGCTGAACAACCCCAACTCTCTCAGCATGTCCTTGTATGGGAGGTTCTCCAGCCCTCTGACCATCTTTGTGGCCTCCTCTGGACTCCAACAGGTCCATGTCCTTCCTGTGCTGAGGACTCCAGAGCTGGATGCAGTACTGCAGGTGGGGTCTCACAAGAGCAGAGTAGAGGGGGAGGACCTCCCTCGACCTGCTGGTTACACTTTTTTTGATGCAGCCCAGGATACAGTTGGCTTTCTGGGCTGCAAGCACATTTGCCTATGACCTGTAATTCAATCAGTAATTCCTTGTGGATTTCTCATTAACTAGTACAGTAGGAACAGCCATAGCCCGAGGTACTCCTTCCCGCCTGCAGTTTTATTTTGTTTTTCTGCACATCTGCTTCCTATTGTGCCCTTTAATACTAACACCTTAAATGTGAATGATTCCCCTAGGCTTTCTGGCTGGCCACCTTGCTATCGTTTTTTTACCTTCAAAAATAGTAAAAAAACCTGACCTAAATTATTCAGTTCTTCATAAAGCACTACCGTCCTTCACTGAATCTTTGTGGTAGATCATATTTACATAATTAAATTGTTAATGAAGGGAATTTAGTATTTCCTTATGTTTATTGCACATTGTACAAGAAATACAACTTCAGGGTTTCTTTTCCCTTTGGTATAAGCCAAATAATTTTCTTGTTTAAGACTGTCCCTTATGTCCGTATATATAAAGACATGGCACAGTGGTATAACCTGATTTCCAGAAATCTAGGTTCAGTTTCCTACCCCAGCACAGACTTTGTGTGATTCAGTCCTAGCTAAGCCATGCAGAGTTTGCCTGCCCTTCCTGTAAGTTTAGGTTCCTGTTCCTTGGAAAGGGCTGGATAACCTGGAGTTTGGCACTAGTGATTCACCAGTGAGAAGATGGAGAGGGTGGTACTCCACATGGTATGCACAAAAACCAGCCCTCACAGCTGGCTGAAAAGGAACAGATGAGCAAGAACACGTTTCAGATCGCAGCTCCCCCTAAGACTGGTATCTCTGGACTGCAGGGAGGTGCTCGATGTATTGAATTAATTTCTGTCAAAGATTCACAGCCTATTTGACCATCCATCTACTTCAGCAATGGATAAGAAGATAGTTTTGGATGGAGATGAGTACATCTCAGCTCAAAGGTTGTAGCAATTGCACAGCATGTTGAAGATCCTCTGCCTGATGCTGTTCAAAATCATATCAGACCTCCAGATGTTTTCCCTAACACTAGGAAATTGCTGCTGCTAAAGTGGGCGTTTCTTCACCTTCCTATTGAGCAATATTTCATCACAAGAAAGACAACTTTGCAGAGCCAGAAGAGAGAGTAAGAGTTAATATGGCNATTTTCCCTAACACTAAGAAACTGGGCTGCTGCTAAAGTGGACGTTTCTTCACCTTTTGCACCTATTGAGCAATATTTCATCACAAGAAAGACAACTTTGCAGAGCCAGAAGAGAGAGTAAGAGTTAATATGGCCTCATAGCACACTCAATAGGGGAGACCAAAGTCATAGATTGTAGTTCTTGCCCTAAGAACTGTTTACACTTTAACTGAGTAGAGTTTAATGCAAAGTACATTGACCTAGCCCACCCTTTTGGCTTTGATTGAGTTTGGACAGTACAGGCAGAGAGTTTTCAGAAACTATGTACACATCGCATATCAACAACCTATCAATCCATCCACTTTCCATTCTCATACTCTCCCTTGTGCTCCCAGCATAAGCCATTGCTGGAAACAGGATACGGGACTGAACACACTCTTGCGTGTTTCACACCTTAAAGCATTCAGCAACTGCTGAAAGAGAAAGAGAAGGTAGAGAGGAAAACTAAGTAGAAAAGAGTTTCTGATTAGTATGAGAGCCAAAAATGCTTTGGACTGTTCAGAAGCTATCTTTTATAGATATGGCTTTCTCACACTTACTACATAATTGTATTATAAAAGAACTCTTCTGTCATGGCTGGTTCAAAAGCAGGCAGCACCTAGATGTTATGCTCTCTGCGAGTCTCTGATCCTTATGTGAGTGAAGCAGAGAAGTACTTCATTTCCAGACAGGAGCAAATTGCGCCTGTCTTTCCTTTGTTTTTATGGGGTCTACTATATCAAACAGGATATGTTGGAGGCCTCAATTCAAGTACACAATTCATTTTACACAAATTTTTATGAGCGTTACTGAGTAGGAAAGACTTTGCCATATTAGGGGCTAGGAAAAAAAAAAGCAGTTTGAATAGTGTATATCCATAATCATGAAGATTCAACCACAGATGTCTCAGCAAAACTCTTGAAAGGAAAACAATTTCCAGATAGGAGCCATCTTGTTTATTGGTGAAGTTCATGAACTCATTTGTCCCTTAAGGGGGAATGTATTCACAAGGGGGAAAAAGGGCAAATGTTTTATTCTAAGATCACAGTGGTCAGATTATGGGAAGTTTAACAGATTATGCTCATACAAAAAAGTTTGTCATAAAAGGATGGAGTCTTTCTGACAAAGTGTCTCCCATAGTAGTTTGTTTCTTTTCCTGTTTTAAATTCCTGATCAACTTAAGGTGGCAAGATCCTATAAATCTGGGTGCTGATCAACATTCAGCCCTTCAAAATTATGCCAAGCTTGCATGGCTTTCAAGGCTTCGTTTTGACTTAATTTGTCAGTTCCTGCACTACCTTCCCATTCGTTCCCCGAGAGGCACCAGGGCTTTGTACATCACAGGCCAACAATGATGCGAGGAGAGAGATGGAAAGATAAAGTGGCACAGGTCCGTGAAGGTGGTGCTCCCAGCACAGCACTGCTGGGTATGTGCTAGATTTGTTGCACACGTATTGGGTTTGCAGTCTTTTCTAAGGCAAGTGGAGCTGTCATATATATGATGTAGTTGATGATGACAGGACAAAATGCATACTGTAGCCTGGATATAACACATTTAGCTTTGAAATGCATCAGCTATACTCTCTCCATAGCAATCCTACGATTTTATAGATTTGAGGGGTTTTGTGATACATCAGTTGATTGAGAAAGGACTTGGCCAAGCAGGGAAGGAAGACACGCTAGAAAACAGAATTCAAAATACACCACTCTTTTTAAAAGAGTTTTTTCTACTATTCTCTCCCTGTCTAAAAGTAACACGCAAAGACAAAGTGTCAAGATTAT
The DNA here is from genome assembly GCA_013400615.1 of Syrrhaptes paradoxus. Taxonomy (NCBI): domain Eukaryota; kingdom Metazoa; phylum Chordata; class Aves; order Pterocliformes; family Pteroclidae; genus Syrrhaptes; species Syrrhaptes paradoxus. The sequence goes on from VZTO01015015.1 coordinate 54,395, forward strand.
GAAACCTTTGTTCAGAGCACTTTGGGTCTGATTACTTTCTATTTATAAATCACCATAATAGAAACATTGCAAAAACAAAAGGCCAACAAGCTGAAAATTAGAGCTGGAAGCTGCCAGGCTGGGAGCTCTGGTCCCAGTGGTTTGTGAGCAGCAACTCAACAGTTCTTCATTTCCCCCCTTTCCAACTGCTTACTGCTTCCTCCAATCTGTTTAGTTTTGCAAACTAAACATCAGCCATCATGTCTAGCAATATAGCCCTCAACAGTTCCTACCTAACAGGCCAGTCCTTAAATTTTCCATACTTTTGCAAGTTCTCTTTGAGGATGCATTTCTATTCCCCTGAACTTCTTTATCTGACCAACTATTCTAGATGCTTGCAAAATATCTTCTAAGAGACATTTGGTCTCTTAGATGCTGCCAACTCTTGTTTCTCTAAAGCTATTGCATTTAGAAACTCTCTGAAAGTTTTATGAAGTTTGGTTTCCAATGCACTTTTTGGAAGCTTTTATTTACAGAAACTTCAGAACTTTTCCCATTGTGCTTGGTATTCATGCCCCCAGGCCTGCGAGAAAAGCAATAAATGAAGACATAGTCAGATGTTTCCAGATTCAAATTCTTGTACAATTTAGTTCAGTTCAGAGCAAAAATTTATTTTACATAGTTTTCTTCACTAGTTGCTTGCATCAACAGCCTGGTTACGCTGTGTTTCCCAGCAGTCTAGTTTGCTTTATCATTTCAGCTGGGTGAGTTATTCACAGACACTATGGAACAGAGTAAAAGAAAGCTACTCCATGAGGACGGCCCATAATACATGCTTTGTTCTTCAGGAGCCTCACAAACATTAATTATTCTGCATTGACCATACCACAGTGCAGAAATAAAAACATTTGTTCTAAGATTTTATCCCTAAGGTTTTCTGACTTTTTTTGGCATCCACAAATCACTGTGACAACTCCAAAGTCTCTCAAGAAGACATGTCATAAGAACTGTAAAAAGTAAGGCTTCAGAAAACATCTGATTCAATGTCTTTTCATTTCACTGCTTGTTCTTCATCTGGCTATGACATTCTTAAAGAATAGAAGTTGAAGAGCAGACCCCTTTTCTTCCTCGAACTCTTTTCTAAAGACAGTGCTGTAGCATAGGCAATTTGGGGATGCAGAGCATGCCTTCTCTAAACTTTCTACCAGAAAATAAATGGAGAAACTATAAATAGCACATGTACATGCAGAAAAAAGTTTATGCTAAAGGCTTAATTTTATGTGTAATTCCAGTTGTTTTCTGTGTTTTGTGTACATTAGAAAGCAAGCCCCATACAGTGCATAGTTGATATCCTAAGTTCCAATAAAGTATAAGGAAACAGCACTAAATCATTTTTATTTGCTGAAACGTCAAAAGGGCTTTAGCTGACATAAATTGTAGAGGACTAGCTGTGACTCCTGCCAAGTTAAAAGGTACCATTTTCATGGAAGGACAGCAGAGACGAGAAACTGTCACGGTGCCTTCCTCACACTGCTTTTATTTTCCTCAGCCGCCTGACAAGACATGTTTTGTTCATCTAGACGTGGGCAGAGAAAACTTGCAGACTTGCAAGCTTTCAGTAGGCAATCAAGAAGCAGCAAGCGCTTTGCAGCACACACGACTGGATGCTGACCTGAATAGAGCCGCCTCTTCACAGGCAGGCCCCAGAATTTGGCAAGCCGTGCCTCCAGCCACTAATTAAAAAGCAGCTGAGCCCCATTTGTTTGCATAAGTGTCATGGTCACACTTCTGTCTTCATGCTAGGTATGTGATCAGCATCAGAACTGCTCGTTAGAAATGCTCCGAGAGAAGTGCTCCAGGAACCCAGGTTTTGAAATCTGGGCAACAGCCGCATGTGCAATTAGGGGATGCATAAATGAGTAGGCAGCTGCTTAATCTTCTCCATGTCTGTGAAAACAAGCTGAACCAAGCACATAATGGATGCTGAAGAAAAAATGCCAGTCACTGTTTGTGTATTTCTGTCAGGATGAAAGATTGCGTTTCACAACTGCCACTGCATATCTCACTTTCAAAATCAGTCCTTAGTTAATCAGTCCTTAGTTAATCAGTCCTTAGCTACTTTCCTGATGCTACAAGCAACCTCAGTTTGGCAGAGTCAACATTTTACACCAGAACAGATCTTCGAAGACGTGTTGCTCCAATACCCACCCCATGAAGCTTCTGCAGCTTTGAGAACAGGCTAGAGAACAGCAGGAAGGCTCTCAGCTATGGCAGATGTGCAGACCAGTAAGAGAAAATGCCCCTCCATATAGTGTAGTTGTGGAAGAGTTGTGATTCAGGCTGTAGGAAAGCCTTTTTGGGGTTTTTCTGCCTGCCTCAGGTGATTCCCAATAGGCCTAGAAGAATCCATGTATGGTGAACAATGCCCAAAGGACATTCTAACATGTTGCACAACATTTATTTTCAGAGGTAGTAGGACTTGCCTTGGATTTTAGTCACAATTACCACAAGTTTCACTGATATTTCCTTACTAGCATTTGTAATGGCTACTTCTGTGCAGGGCACATTGGGCAATTTCACTAAAAAAGACACTTCTGTGAATGACAAAATCAAACCTTCCTCTTTGTGACAGGCTTTTAAAGAGCTGACACCAACCTGTGCGAGGAGACACAAAAGGAGCTCACTTCCTAGCACTGTAAAAATGTGGAAAGGCGGCTGGAGCACTGGTTATTCATCCCAGTCCGACACCTCTTAAAGCATATTGCAAGTAAACTGCCTTTGACACCAATATTTAAAAGCTGAACGTAAATGTGTTATGCTTTAATGCACGGAAGATCAGCTCCCACTAATTCACTATTCAGAGAGCATGTAAAACACGACCCAAAATTGGAAGAAATATAAGGAAAGACTAATCAGACCTCAATAGTATTAAAAAAAAAAACACAACAAATGCTTATTTTTGCAAGACTAACAAGGCAGGCAGTTTCCTGATAGCCTTTCAGAGGTGAAAACTCAAACACAACATCTACAGCTCATAAAATCTAATTAAGAAATAATTAGATAATGATCACCAGACAGTTCTGACGGAACAAATACACCTTCTTCCATCCATTCATCCTTGCCATTAGAACTGCAAATTATTACAGCATTGGAAATGCATAATTCCGACAATGGGAAGTAATGGAGAAGAGTATAAGGATGCAATTGACAAAAACATAAAACAGCTCAAGATTTTGTATTCTTTGCCGTGCATTTTGTGAGCCTGGGGAACTTGGGGGTAAATTAGAACTTTTACTGTGCCCCTGACACCGGAACCCCATACTTTTCAATAGATGGATTTGCATTTTCTGAAAGTTTTCCAGTGAAAGCTTTTGTTTCACTCTTTATTATACAAAGCATAACCTCAAAACCCTAGTGCTCTGAGCGGGTACTTTACACACGGTACACTGTGAGAACAGCCCAGAAAGACTTATTGGCAGAAACAGTGAAGTTACTCTGACGAGCAGACATCCACAAGGAAGTTGTACAAGCTGACCTAAACAACTGCCAGTAAAACTGGATACTGAATTCGATCTCTCTGCATTCTGTATATGTCACTTGTTTTACAGAATCTATACTTTGGACATTCTTTAGAGAACTCAAAATATGTTTTATAGGCTCTTGTTCTCCATGCCTCTTTTGTGAAGACCTGTATCACAAAACCGTATGAACAGACTTCAGAAACAAAGAAACACGTACAGCTGACATAAACATCTCCTCCTTTCCAAAGAGTATCCCATGAGGAGCACCGCTATACGGACCTTTAGAGCTACAACTGAGATTGCAAGGAAAACCACAGAGAGACCTAAACTATATGGTCGAGAACTGTATACAACAAATTCCTAGGACTAAAAGCAGGGGCTTGTTGGATCTGAAACCTGTAATAAGCTCAGGGCAAACTATTGCAGCAGACACCAATTTGGAGCAATATATTTATCTTAGATAAAAACCTTGTGGGAGAGCAATACTCATGTTTTGGTTATTTTTCAAAGGCAGCTGTTGTTAGACAGAGGCTCCTTGGTTCGAGTCCCCCAGAAAGTGTCCGAGCACAAAAGCATTTTGTAGGTGAAGAGGTCAAAAGTGAGTGCCCTTTAGCACAGGAGGGCTCAGGTTATCAAATGACCCTGCAATTTGTCATGCCAACATCATTATCACAATGCATCTGTTACAAATGCTTACATACTGTATATAGTATCAATATGCAGCAAATTTTTTCATGTTTATATATACATGTTTATAAACTTAGAGATGCACACACATGGAAGATTCTATTCTTTCTCCATTTCGTTCTCCAGGTTCACACACATCAAGCACACATCAGGCACGAGCAATGTTTCTGTATGTATCCAGTTTTGACACCAACAAATTCATTGTTATTTTACAGAATTATCTTAGATTGTCTGTGACAATTTATGTGTCTCCCAGTTTATATTTAAGCATGTGTGTTCACAAGCACAACTGGAAATAAGATTCTCCTTTTGTCTCTTTCTTTCAGGCCTTTGAGATAACAGGGTCAATCTCCTTTCCATAAAACATCTCAGAGGCATTGATAACGCCAGCTTAGCCCATTATCCTACCAAGAGAGTGAAGTCTTGAAGTCTAAAAGGAAAACTGGTGTTCCTCTTTCAGTTCTTGGTCATTTTGCCTACTTGCTGAATGTGCTTTTCTTTTGCAGAGCAATTGGATGATAATGATAAGAAATGACCAGTTGCCACTACTACTGACTGCATAAAACCCACTAACCCAGAGAATTGTTGGACATTACTCTCATTTCATTTGATTTCAGGGTGAACTTTAAAATGTCATCTACATAGAGAAAAGTCATCACTGCCCAGACAATCACAGACCAGCAAGAATGTTTGCTTCAGAAATTTGAACCAAACAACACTCTCTGAGAGAACACTTTGGCCTTTAAAAAATATAATTTGTGGATCGATGATAACTAGGCACAGTACTGACATTAGCTCCCAGACATCGCTAGACAATAGGAAAGCACAGGAAATACATAAGTCGAATCATTCTCCTTCGGGGATACACTTTGTCTGACCTGGAAACCACACACTTAGTCCTGTCCAAAAGAAAAAGATTAGTCACTGAGGTAGGTGGGCTCTCAGTACTACCTTGCGTGAGCCTGATGACAGCCTGTTAAGGATGGGTCCTTGTGAAAAGGGAGCTGGCTTGAACACAAAATATTACAGAGAAAACATTACTATTTGACCTCCTTTATACTTTCTGTCTAAAAGCAAAGACTTTGTCCTTGAGCAGGATGCAGAATTAGCATCGGCGAAGGCTGGGTTCCTCTCTTCAGACATTACTATGTGACTGAGAATTTTATGATGTTTCTAGCACTCCATATCTTGCAAAAGTCTCATCAAATTCTCATTAACATTGAATCTGAACAAAGAGGAAAGAATAACTGTCCATTAAATTACTGTGAACTCCTAAGTGCTACATACTTGTAGAGAGCAGTCTCTTCTAAGTTTCTCATTAATGGGGAGGAATATCTGCCAATACATTAACTGGCTTACCACAGTCCCCAGATTTTTCCACTTCAACAGTATTTGAATAATATGGTTTGGGGTTAATAAAAGTAAAGATTTATTCTCTACATTTCTAGTCATCTCTATATGCTGGGTTTACATCAAGAGCCTCAAAGCCTCCTGCATCACTACTTCAGCTTTATCCTGTAAGGAAATTAACCACCCTCAAAGTATTTTAAGTCCTTTTTCATTACACAGGACTTCTCTGCTCCTCAGCTATGTTTCCACCTATTCCCTCTGCTCATACATTTTCTCCAGCCCATAACAGTAGTTCCAACTCTGCATAGCCAAGCAAGCAGGCACTGGAGATCAGGGTTATGAGCAAGAGAAACCAGTGCACTGCAATACACCCATACAAGGAGACCCAACAAGCAATGCTGTCTCCAAAGGCAGCCCAATTCTGAGATCCCTCATCCATGCTCCAGTGACAGAGGTACATCCAGAGGTAGGCAATGTTGGTCACCACCCCACGTCACCGTGTGTGTGACTCCTTATATGAAATGCCCTCACCGAGCAGGGCTAAGATGACTGGCAAGAGCTCTACACCCTAAAATGGCAACAAAATTGTTTCTCCTTCAAGATGTCCATAGACTTTTATGACAGTTTTCTGTCTCCACCTCTCCTTTGCTGGGGCTTTCCTGTTTCTCACTGCTAGCTTTCACACTTTCTCCTATGCTTTGGCCCATGAGCTCTTTAAGAGGGACTGAATAACTTTTCCCACATGACAAATTGGCGGCACTGGATCGTTATTATTCTTTAGGTTAAACAAACAGTTTGGGTAGGGAGCAGGTCTAGGTTAACTGAGGTAACAAGAGGAACAGAGCTGCTGCTGAGTCCAAACACTTGGTGGGTGGCATTTGCTTTATTCCCTATTGCCGCTCTGAATTGCACAGAGTTGGCAATCCAAGTGTTTTGCAATCAGGAATCAGGACCAAAAAAACTGTACATTTTTGGCACTGCGGTCACAAATTAGACTTTGGGGTTTTTTCCTGGCTTTCCTCCTTAGATAGGAGAGCTAGCAATTTATTGTTACATTTTGTTTTTCTTTCTTAAGTAGATCTGCTCTTCTCACAAACATTTGAGTTTTTAAGTCAAGGCTTGAAGAGAGCCACACAGTGCAGAAGATGTGTGATGCCACCAAAAACTCTCAGTCTGCTCCAAGGGGATTTTTCACTTGTAGCTGGGATGGATCTCTGCAGAAAGATGAGGCATTGCCTCCTTTTAAGGAGTGCTCTGGTCTCAGCATCTGCTTATTTGGGGAAATCTCACAGGATTTACCCCAGTCATTGCTTTGCACAGGGACGAGCTAATAAAAGTTGCAGCTTTCATTTTAAGCAAATCTTTGTGTGTGGTATGAGGCTTACTGCAGTGTCTGGACCAGACGGCAAAGTTTCATTTAAGTCAGACTTTTGCAGAAGACAGGTAAGTCCCTTGGCAACTGCAAGGATGAATGGCTGAATTTCATTGTTTGTACAGAAGCCCATACCACACTTTTAAAGTAAACCAATCGAGATCCCCAGAGGGTCTCTCAGCTTGTTTACTTTTAGACTCCTGGAAATTTGGGGTAGGTGTTTAATTGGTTTGTTACTTTACCGTCCTGGCAGCTCCTCCAGTACCTTTGCTCACTATATCCTTGCAAAAAGGAAAATGAGAAAAAAAAGAAAAATCTGATCCCATAAAGATAGCAGGATAAATGTTGCATCAGCAGTTTTCTAGAAGGATTTTGTTGTTATCCAAACGGGCAGACATTAAACAGACAGAGTCTCAGAATAATTGATATGGGCGAGAGGGTAAGCATTTAGGCTCCCAGTAGGCCAGCCACCTGTGCAAACAGCACTTCTAACTTCTATTTCAGTTGCTGGCTCCTGAACAGTCAATTATTTAGGGCTTTCCAGAGATTTCACTGGTGGAGAAAAAAAAATACCCAGGCCTGTTTTTGAAAGGTAGCTTTATCAGCATAGCTCAGTTGTGCAATTACAGCCTTTGTCTTTGTTCCCCTTTAGAAGACTGCAAGTTTTCAGAAAAACGGCTCTCTTTTGTTTAATTTTTGGGGAGCAGCAATAGTGCTATTTGTAATGTTTCCACATTCCTCGTACTCCACATGATCCCCTCTACCTGCAATCTGTTTACACACACTGCAGAGGGAAAGGATGGATTCAGAGAGCCACAGATAATTTCACCCCCTCCCTTCCTCCCAAGACATGGACACAATTCCTGAATAACTCCTAATGGGTGATTTCAGTAATGAATAAATACCAGTGAAAATAAGCTGCTTGGAAAGACCTTCTCCTATAGTTGAAGATTTCCTGGGGTATCATTCAAAAATAAACAATGCACAATTAAATAGATGAGTCAAGAATGGAGAATGAAAAGACAGACTTGTTTGTTTATGTAACTCATAGGGATTAGACACTGGTGTATGAATATCCATAATGTTTTAGCTAAGGCTAACAATAATAATTAAAAAACCCCTAAAAATAGCTATATGTCCTCTTATTCTGGGGAGAAACAGAACCTCTAACCACTAAATAATATATTTGTCATCCTTGTTGATAATTTCATATGTGCTTGTTGCAAGGTTCCTTATGTCCATGGCTAAGGAGGATTTTTGATTTCAGAAACCTTTAATAATCTATATCATTCTTCACTCTCATAGGGATTTTTGGAAGAAACTGTGCTACTTTCTTAAATGAAATGAATCATTTTAGACAAACATAAAGTAATTCATGTGGGAAAATACATTCCTCAACTGATGTATAAATTGTTTGGCTCTGATCTGCTCATTAGCACCCAGCCATAAAGCTCAACCGTTCCTGCTGACAGTTCAGCTTCCAGTAGTGGTCAGGACGTGAAATAGCAAATCATCAAATATGCTCATATGGGCAAATATTTTCCCTCTGTGTTCTTCTCCTTCAAGGACTGTTTACAAATCACATATGCATAATGAATTCTACTTTCACTTTGTATTTGGTAAGCATTTTGTGTCTCTCAGAATGAATTGCTCAGATTTCTTCAAGTTGTTTAAACACTGATCCCCAGGACCCACCAGTGCTTCTTTTCTTCCTGATCTATTTGCCCAGAAAGATATGTGCCCAGATCCCTTATGTCCTAACATTTAATATTTTCTTACAAAGTTTTCAAATGCAATCCCAAAGTGGCCTTAACAAGTAGTTCAGGAGCGATACTGAGGCTGCTTTTGACCAGCCAGGATGCTATCACACCTGGATTCTTTGTCTTTGCTGAGTTATTTGGGTCAGAAGTACAACAGTCCAAGGATGAGGATTACTGGCACGGCTGGAAGCACTATCAACACACAAGAGCAGCTGCTGACCTGTGCCTGTCCCTGTCACCTCACCGGCCGGCCATCCTTGCAGCAGACTTGTCCCTCCCTTTCTCTCCCCAGAAGATCCCCGCCCCTCTCCCCTCCTTGCTCAGCAAAAGAAGGAGTTCATGTTTTAAACCTGATTTCTGGTAATCCTAGGGGCAATACAAAGCATGCTCTCTAGGCCAGATCATGGCGTGGTTTTCTTGTGGGAGAACTGGAGTCCCATGGTTTCAGCAGGCAAGGTGACACACGCAGCCAGCCAGACCTGTGCACCATCTCCCCATGGCCACAACCTGTGTAGTGCTCTGCACATTGTCCTGGGCACAAACTCACCTCAAAACAGCCCAGCTACTTCAGAGCCTAGTATCAAACAAAACTACATATACTAAATATATATAATATAAACTAAAGATATAGTAAAAAGAAAAAAAAAAGATTAAACCATTTTTCCAATTTTAGAGCGGAATCAGTCTTCCTGGCCTGGAGAAAGACTACAACCAGAAAATTACTGGCAAGTTACTGTCATGCCAGCATGGTGATGCTTTCCCATAGACACATTTGAGAGCTTTATATAGCTCTAGTGACTCAAGGGATAAAATTTCCAATATATTCCTCAGCAGATTACTCACAGTTCACTTAACAAAACAGATGTATTACTTTTTCCTTCTGCTCGCCTCCTTTTGCTGTTGCTTATTTTCATACTACTATTCCCAGTAATACTTCCTTCGAACAGCTACATGCCATGTTCTTCTGGCATATGGCATTTGTGACATTAGTCTTAAAACATGTCCTGTTATCACCAATGAAAGAGAGCACACTGCATCACGCACGCAAGGAGTAAACAGCTTTTAGCTGTCTAAAATTTACTCATTGTTTCTTTTGAAATGTTTTTTTTTTTCTTGAACCACTAAATCCCTCCCAGCCTTGGGACATTTCTGCATGTGCAGCGCTCTGGATACATCTCCCAGTCTCAAAGGGTCCTGCCAAAAGTTCTGCTGTGACACCTGCGCGTACATTATCTCCTTGCATCTCCGCACAGCCTTTTTCTCCTCCATGCTCCATTTTTTAAACAATGCACGCACAGAAACTGTGTGCAGTTCTCTAACTTTCCAAACAGTTCCCTCTCAACAGGGGTCTCAAAAATTCTTCTGCGATCTCCATCGCGTCTGCTCTTCTGGGGGCTGTCAAGCCCAACTAAAGTGCTGTTGATCATCCAGCTACGACTGCAGACAAAGAGGTACGAAACAGCATGAGGGAGTTAAACTCCGACTTTCTGCTTGAATTCTGTACAGTTGTTTTCAATAAGCGAGGAAAGCCTCAGCTAAAAATGGCTGTTTTCTGCTAAAAGAGTAAACTAAGATAAAACCTTTCCAGCACAAGTAACCATTTTCTGTGAGAGTAAAGAGGGGCCAAAGTGCATCGGTTTTGTTTGCTTCATGTCTTTTTTTTGTGGAATCCACCAGGCAAATACTACACTAAAGTATTCATTGAGCACAATACTAACATTTGGCATCCATCCTGCATCAGCTGAACTTGTAATCATTAAAGAGATTTACATTGTCCAATCTGCCTTGTTTCCACTGGTCAAAATCAATCCTAATACAGGGTGCTGCTTTCTACCAGATGTCACTCATCCCTAAAGTATGTGGTTCTTAAGCAAGCATGTGAAGCAGAATCACAGTAAGATACAGATGACATATGTCATTTTACAAAAACAACAGCCATGAGATTCTGTCTCATTGCAATTCCTTCTCCCATCACTGCTATTTCCCCTCATAAAATGACAGATATTTTAGTGGCTTTATTGCTAACATTTCTGTCATGCTTTGGTTTTGTCTGATGGGTAAACAAGTACTCCTCTAGTCACTTCTAGTAGTTTTTCTAAGTGCCTTTTTATGTGTTGATGTATGCTGTAAACTAAACACAGTCTGGCTCATTTTAAACTATATTGTGAAAATACCACGGGTTCATTTCAGAGGCTATGAAATGGGAAGCACAGCTTTACAACAGATTTTATCTTACACTACTTCTTTGAAAAAAAAAATTCTAGTCTTTGTATCCCTTTATTGACTTTTGAAGGCTTGGTGTGTCTGCATCATCTTCTTGCTCAAAACTCATAAAGCTCACAAATTATGACTCACATAATACAAATCATTTTCCCTTCTACTACCAAAACAATTTTTTTTAAAGAGTAGAAGAAAGCATTTGCTTTACATTATTTTCCGAACACATTGTCAGTGAGCAGCAAATCATTTTTAGCTTGATGAAACAGCTTTCTGTCTGTTCTGTCAGTGGCAAAACTGTGAAATTCACATCAGTGATTCATACAGTTTTCTGATTACTGGAAAATAAAATGGTTAAAAGCATAGGAAAGCAGGTTCATATGTGGGAAGATTACTTCTGAGATGTACCATAGTGTTTCATTACACACAGTTGCAGATATGATATTCCACATAATGCTAGCAGAGGAAGAAAGCTTTGTGTTTATTGTAGTAAATGAGACCCTTAATCTCAGGTATACACGACTCCTAGCTCTCTTTCCTAAAAATAGAATCGAAGACCTTGAAAGACCTTGCAGGATATTCACACTCTAGCTTTTCATATCTCATGTGAGCCCTTACTGGGAACTGATGTTCCCTATTCAATCAAAAAGTCCTCCTCTGGAGACTTGGAGTCCGTATGCAGAAGTCTGTCTCTCCAGTAACTATACGGAAAGACCAGGCATTTAATTAAACTCTGAGAATTAGACTTCATGGAAACCCTTAGTTCTCAGACAAATATCACAAAAGAAACAGCCTTTTTTCCTCCTCCTAGATGCAAATTTTGTTAATTCATCTTCCATTTGTGAGCCGGGACCCATTCCTTCAGCTTTACACACATGCTTCATCCACTCCAGCCATGCCAAGATATTAGAAGAATCCTTCTGTCATGATTTCTTGTGCACGCTATTTTATTTAATTGGATTTAAGTATAATAGTAGATTCCCCGTGTCCTCAATCTGAAATGGTGGGCTTAGCCCCTCCCTCCAGGCAGCTAGAGTTAATAAAATAAGCAATCCTTTTCTGCATCCTCATCTGCCATCTGGGGTATTGCCAGGGTCAGTAATTCTCTCTACTGGTGGAAGCACAGATGGATTTGGGGAATTAGGGCTTCACACAGATTGTGCTGCAGATTCCCTCACAATATGAGCTTTTGTTTTTGAACAAATTACGTACCTCCTTCTCTGCCTGGTTGCAAAGACCCTTTTCCAATATCCAGTCACATACCCATGTAATCCTCTCGTTACTGCAGCCCCAGTAACTACTGCACCGGGGGAAAGGAAAAGCCAACCTCTTCCTTGAAGTGGTGGGCAGGCAGGGAGCTTTGCCCAGCTGATCAAGCCACTGGGCTGGGGTGGGAATATGACTTTTGTATAGTATCCACGTTGATATATGAATCATATAAGGACTACAGATACAATATTTGACTGCCCTATTTTTACCCTTCTCCTGTTTTTTCTTCTCATCATATGCCCTTCTGTGCCTCTTTCCCAGTGTCTCTGTGAAGTGCCTGAATGTGGGAGGGAGCTTTTGGAGTGAAGGGACCAAGGCAGAAAATGAATCCTTCACCAAATAGTCACCTGACAGCTGTTAGCCATCAGTTCTGCTTGGATACCAAAGTACTTTCCATGGGCTTTTCCTGCACATCTCTTCACTATTCAGCTATTGCGGCCAACAAATTTCACTGCATACGTGGTGTTTTTAAGGAGTTGATTTCAACGGATGCATGATATCTACATGGTTTCCAGAAAAACACACAAACCAGACAACTAGCCATGTTTTTCCTGGTAATTTGGAATTGCTGATAAGTTCTACTTCCATTTCTAACAAGTGCTGAAGAAAAAAAAGTCATTTTTGGATTCTTATTTATAATGTCCACAGAACAAAAAGTAAGCCCAGTAGAGTGGAAACAGCCTTACACTCCTCATGTAACTTACAGTTTTAATAGTCAGAATGCATTAAAGTCATTAGAAGGCCCAGTAAGCTGGACGTTTTTACAGTAAGCTAGAAAAGGTTACAGTCCCAAAAGTTTTCCTCATTTAAACTATATTCATCACTAGTTTGGAGACAAACATGCATTTAGACACTTCGTCTGGCTGCAGAAGTATTTTCCATCATCTATTATTTTCTGTCAGCTAACAGCACTGAATCTTCCAAGTGTTGAATTTAATGCTGCAAGTAGAAACACTATCCCTGCTTTCCCTGGCTGTCCCAATGCACTCTCCCAGCTCCAGCCGTGCTGCTAACCCCGGGCTGGGGTTCCCACCGGTGCCAGGGCACTGGGGTTGGAGCCAATGAGATGGTGGCCAGCCTGGATGATGTCCTGCACACTCCCTTTTCCAAATGAATGGAGCTGATTCCTCACCTGCCCAAGGAGCTTCCTGAGGCCTCGCCATTGCCCTTCTGACCCCACAGGCTGTATTGCCCATACTGCCCATCGATCAATACACCCCTGGTGCACCCAGCTGGGACACTGCCGAGACTGCCTCCTGCCACGCACAGCACCAGGCAGCAAAAGGAAGGCAAACAGACAAGCACCCCTTGGTAAATCACAGCAACAAAGACTGAAACAATTGGGATAACATTGTGGCTTTAATTTTCACTCAGCCACAATGAGGAAAGGATGCAAGCAGTGAGGTGGTATGTGACATTTTGGCAATGCATTGAACTCTATGGATACTTAGATCTTGGTGCACCTTTATCACAGTGACCCAACTGCAACTAAGTGAAAGGCTACAAAATATTTGACTCTTCTGTTTAATTAATTCCTGGAAATCTTATTTAGTATTCTAGGAAGAAGATTTTTTTCTTTTCATAGTTTACATTCCATTACCTGAGCAAGGAAAGGATTAAAAGAAGGTCAGATTTCTCTCATTCTTTCTATTGCAGAAGGCTACAGAAAGTAAACTTGTCACAGGTTTTTAAAAGGAAAACTGAAAAATACCTGTAAAGCAGAACTCTAGACTTTGACCATGGGAGCAGATAAACTAAATTTGTTTTGTTATGTTAGAAACAGTTTTGTACACTTAGAAGAGCTTGACTGAGTATGCAAGGCAGAAAATTAAGTTATCCTGATAGTCCTCCACTGTAAGAGGCGGGGAAGCAAACCTATAACAGTCAGCTGCACCACTGCTCAGCGTTCACAAAGAGGGCTGCTTGAGGCGGTGGTAAACTAGGAGTCTAAAGCATTATTCCCCTCTGAACACAGAAAATTTAAAAATGACTAATGCTCTTAGCACATCCACTTTTCCTACCTTTGATTCAGTTTTGAGTCATCAATATGCAAAAGGAATTTCATCCAAAGAAGGCATACGAATATGAAAACAGACATACAAATATAGTCTTCTTCCCCTCCCTCCTGTTAATCACAACATCCTAACGGGAAGACTCGCCCCTGCTTCACCCAGGTGTTTCCCCCATAGTCTTTATGTGGAAACCTGTACCTTGAATGTCATTGGCAGTGAGATGTACTATTGGAAGACAGAACAACAGATTCAACAAAGGTATTAATAACTTCTAGAGGTTTGTCAGAATCTAATAGCTGATGTCTGTTATTCAGAAATTTTATACGACGAGATGAACTGAAGTGATTGCTGGTAAAACTTGCAACTGATAAAAAGATGAGTGGGGCAGCAAAAGGAGAGCAGAGTACCACTCAGAACAGTTCAGCTCACCAGGTTATATGATCACATATTAAAACCACAACCTGTTGAATCATCCGAATGCAAAGTAATACACGTGGAAAATGGGGAGACAGATTTTTACTTACAGGACAGTGGACTATCTTGGGAAGCTATGACTCAGGAGAGTGTTTACAGGCCATCATGGATAATCACCTCCACATGAGCTCCAGCTGCAAAGCTGCCACAAATGTGTCTCCTTTTCCCTAAATATATAAAAAGGAAATATCAATGAGAATCTCAGTGACAGGGCATCTTGCAGTGCTGTTCAGGTTTGGTGTTGCACATCTGGAAGATGTAGCCAGAACCAGTGAGGATTTAGAGATTTCAGAACAGGAACGGAGTTTTTTGAGGTGAGGCTAAAGGAGCCCAGCTTACTCCAAGCAACGAAAGGAAGGAGAGAAATCCCTTCACAACATAAGATGCATGAACAAGAGGTTTGGTAGTGAAGACTGGTAAGACTTCTCTCTTAAAGCCATACAGTGGCTGGGAGCTGAGGTTAGGCTAGTGCAACCTTGAAAGAGACACCTTCAAACCTGTGAAGGTTAAATGTTAGAATCACTTACTGAGGAGATAGGTGAGCTTTGACATAAGATCAGATAACTTGCTAAATTATTCTTTGATCAGTTTTTGTGTAAGTTTCTGCAGCCTATGTATGTGTTAAGTCTGGAACAAAACCTTCTGTTTATCCCCTTCTTTGCTTTCCCTCTGAAAAACATCTTTGCTTGCAATGTGCTATCACATTGAAGAGCTACACATGTGCCCAACTACTGTAATTGCACCGTGTTCCTGCAGGCTCTCTACCAAGGTTGAGCAGAATCATTTTTGCTTGAGGAATGGGTCTGCTTTGTTCTTCCTTCCCCAGTGTCAGAGACTGGCTGCAGCAGGAGACAAGGTGCTGAGCCTCGGGGACAGGGCTCTGTGGCAGGGCAGAAAAATCCCGTTTGATGGATGCTGAGTATAACATTCTCAGGGCTCTACCTATTTGGGGACAGAATAAATTTTCCCACCAGCCACAGGTGTGGAGACATTTCTGTCTTTTAGCTTTCTCTGCAGCATGAGAGTGGGAGGAAACCCTCCAAGGGATCCATCCAGCCATCCCCTCCATTGGGTCTTTGTCTGCAGAGTCAAATTTTATGCTTTTGAATCCCTATATACAGACTAACTGAAGTCTTTGGTCTTGACGCAGAATATTTGACAGATGCATAATGTTGTGTTTTACAAGTCTGTACTAACTGATCTTGTGATCTCTTCTTGGCCTAAGGAACAAATATTTACGTATGAAAACCATCGACTCCCCAACACACACCTCCTCTAGTGACCTATGTGCTGTGAGCAGAAATACCCCAGGCACTTACTCGTTATGAGCCTCCAGGCAATTTGAAAACACCACCTACACAATTTCCCAATCTTTACAAAGAGTTTGAATGCAAGAAAGAAGCATAGGGATCATTACTGAAAAATAAAACAGGCAGTGCTTTATGTAACTGCAAGGTATACAGTACCTCTGTTCTCCAGTTGCACGGTAATTGCTGACTATTCAAATTCACGGAAAATGCCAAATGTTTAAAGAAAAGTTGCATGGACATCTCATGTTCTGTAACGCACAGTGCTGATTAGATGACCCTGTTATTAACTTCAGGTTTTACTAAGTGCAGTCACCAAACAAGGAGCAGCAGATGACAGGAGAAGCAGAGCTGCAAAAGCTTTTTGCAGGAATCAAGAGAAGAGATTCTGTGATCCAACAGGTCAGGCCAGCTCTACATTTTACAACTGCAATATACAGCTATAGTGCATTTACTGGAATGAAGTACAAAGAGGAGGCTATACTGACGGGAGCAAATAAGACCTAAAGTAAATATCCAGGAAAAAAAAATTTTTTGCATTATCTCCTCTGCTCCAGTGGGAACCCCGATGAAGAAGCACTGCAGGTTTAAAATCAGCCTTAACTGTGTAAGGCTGGCACATGAACATATTCATATGGAACCAGTTTCAAACACCAAAACAGTATGTTCTTTATACTTATTTGATTATAAGCGGGTTTGATTTTAAGGTATTTGGGTGCAGCAAGTACATTAATCAACTCAACCATTTGATCGTGTTCCTCACAGTGAACATGAAACATGCAACCTGTGTGAATAAGGAAAAATTACTTTTAAAATGGGCAGTGTATCTAGTACAGACCCCAGCAAAAAGACATTTCTTCCTCAGTTCAAAGATTTAATGAACTTCCCTTTTCTCTTTGGAAACTGTTTAATCCTTTTTATTTGTCTTTTTTTCCCCCCCTAAATTAGTACTTGGTATTTCAAGGTGAAAACCCTAATATCCTTTCCTTTTTCACAAGGATGTCCATGAAATTACAAGAGTTATTGATAACTACTCAGTGGCCTCAAACAATTTCTGTATGATTTCTGAGAGTAGTTTCAGCTAAAAGCACTGGTGTGTAAACATCCACACTTTCAGTCAGACCAGAGGCAAAGCACTTTGGGCAGGAATGATATTTGAGGATTATATAATTTTCTCAACTACCTAAGCAAAGAAAGAGAAACAATATTTTTTATGCCTATGAGTTGTTTAGATGATCCAATGCTCCGTTTCAGGGTAGTTTTACTAATCTGCTGATGCAGTCTAATAATGATGGAGTGAACTGGAAGGAGAGAGCTTCTTAATTATGTACTTTTCCAGTTTCAAAAACTCTTTGATTTAATCTGAAAAACCTCTACAGGCCTGTGTTTTGATGTATAGCCTCTAATTTTAGATTTACATGGTTATAGGTCACCAGATTTTAATTATCAAGAATTACAGCAATTAAAAATGCTGAGTCACAGTTCAGTTACCCGCTCTATGCCCACAAACGCTGCTTGTATCTTATAAACATTTTCTATACAAATGTAGAGATAGGCCTGACTTTGGAAAGTGGACTGATTTTTTTTTTTTTTTCCAGTTTTTCACCCAGCTGACGGGTGACATTTCAAGATTACACAGATGACCTCTTCAGTGAACTAAAGGAAGTTTATTTCAGGTTAGGTTTCTGGTATACCATGAAATTCTGGTGTCAAGCCGCTTTCTTTATCTGACATGGCTCACGGACATGCAGAAGGGTCAAGTAACTTGCCCTAAGTGACAAAGTGACTGAGTGGCTCCTAGACCTCTGCTCCCAGCTACTAGACCTCCCGTGCTCCTCAGCCACGTCACACAGAAACTCAATAGCCTGTGTCATTAGGAAAGTGTTATTGCCTCAAGTCACGTCTTGCTGAAACTGCGTGCTAATGTGTTTTTTTGGGGATGGGGAGCAGAGGGGAAGCAAGTATGTAAAGGTGTAGAAAAGCCTGACTTTTGCCCTCTTCAACAAGCTTGACAATGCCTGTTTTCCCCCTCCTTTCCCCCGCTGCCCCTGTCCATCTGCTTCAATAGCCATCAGTCCATCTCCTGATGCTGACAGCCTGACTCTGCATCAGCACCTTTCCAAAGAGAGCAGATTGCAAAATGCACTTCTGCTGTGGGGCTTATTTCTTTTCAGTCATAACCTCCTGACTCATTTAATAGACTAAGTATCTGGGATGGAGACCAAAACTTTGTAGCTGGATTCTGTTTTCTGTCCCCTAGGGCAATTAAGTCCTTCCAGCAGTGTGAGCTTGAGACTCCTCCAGCATTGCCTGCTTGATCCAGGCGGGATCATTGAAAGAAAGAAAGAAAAAAGGCTAGCGTGTTGAAGCCCTTATGTTCCCGGCAAAATATTTTTGCTTTGTTTAAAAAAATGCTCTTAAAAGACCTACACACATAATATTGCAAGTTAGCCATTCAGCCCCAGACTTAAGTGCGTTGTATGGACAGGTTAGCCACAGGGCTCCCATCGCCTTTAATGGGAGTTTCGACACAAGATTTTTTTGCAGGGTATTGGTAATTGTACGCTCACTCACATGAGAGAAAGTTTTAGAGAAGTAAAAGGTCTTGAGGGGTTCAAGCTAATGGAAACACTCTGTGATGTCATGACAGCACAGCTCAGATCTTACATTACTCTTGAATGTCTGAGTGGGTTTGTGATGCTGTGAATCCAGAGCTTTTGTATAAGATTTTACATACTGCCTTATTTCCACATGTCTGAAGTGTCCTGAAAATTCTCCTGCACTATTTCACAAGTCTTTATGACAGCAAATATGTGCACACAAGAGAAAAATATTTCCCAGACTGTTTCTGAAGGTAAAATGCAATTCTATTTTTAAATTAAAGCTTTATTTGAGGGAATTTCAACTTATTAAGAACAGTTTGCCACATGTAGATAGAGGCTATTATTTTCCTAACCCCTCTGAATATTTTGCATACCATCGGAGGTATTTTTTTATTGGCTTGTACCATAAATCTCAGCGTCATGGGTCTTTTGTGCATACTAAAAAGTTAAAGAGGTTCACCAACTCAGCAAAAACACACACAACTGCAAGGCTACAAAAACAGATTGTTTCTGAGATTGTTTGGAAAAAACAGAATTATGGCTTGATGCGACAAGTCTGCAAGAAAACAACTGTCATTAGTAGTAGACATACATAAATGATTAGGTACGCTTGTTAGGATGATCCCTTGGAAACTAAACACATCTCACTTCCAAATATGATGTAATCCATCTCTCTCAAAGGATTTATATCTTCATTTTAGACTTGACACTTTAAGTGTGTAAATGGATCAGCTCAAAGAGCAGTTCAATTTGCTCATTAAGAACACGAACATTTTAGCAGTGTTGCTGTACTTCCTAGTGTCCTCACTGCCTCTGTTTCTGAAGATACCAGAAAAGAAATAAGATTTTCTGTCAATGGTCTTAAAAAGAGAGAAGAATCAGTGAGTGGACCGGATTTAGAAATCACTTCAAGCAGCCTGTCACCTATAGATTACGGAGAGGCTACTGCACTGTACAAGGCAGGCAGTCAACTATACAATGTCAGTCTAGATTGCATACTAAGCAACAAGATAAGCTGACATTTAATAGTGTGTGAAGAAAGAGCTGCTGGATTTATTAAAAATGCAGAGCAACCTGGTTGCATGAAAGTACAAAGAATAATTTTAGCAGATGGTTCTTCAGAAAGTCTCAGAGAAGAGAAGGTCACAGTCACCAGAGTGGGAGATGCCCAGGAGATAAATAGATTAAATGGAAGGAAAAGATAGGATTTTGCTGCTCTGCAGAAAAAGCAGTGACAAAATATTCTTATGTCACGCAGGTGTAGTGAGAGAGAAAAGGAGATGTCAAATAGGATCAGCTGAAAAGAATGGAGTCTGTTCTAAACACCTGAGGAAACATTAAAAAAAAAAAAAGATACAGTATATGTGTCTGGGTCTAAACAACTGATACAAGCTGCTGTGTTTTCCAAGATCCTGTTCACTGATTATCTAGACAGGAGACCTGGCCAAACTGTACTGTACCGAGGCTCTCTTTTGGCCACCACTTCTGCATTTAGTTCCATGGAAACTATGGTACGGACAGGTAGGAGGAAAAGGCCTCAAGTGCACATCCAGATCCCATCCCAGCACGGAGCTGGGAGGTGTCCAGGACCTGTACTTGGACCCAGGATCTGGGAAGCACTGCCAAATCCCACAATATTCACATCGTCTTAGCGGAACGCCGGAGGATCGTGAAACCATCAGCGTGATGCAGCTGTGAAAAAGGCAAAATGTTCTCCCGCGACGTAGCAGGGGAGGGATTTCCAGCAGAGATAAGGAAGCATTAGAGGGGCCCTGTCTGGCACGGTGTGCTTAATGTCCTCCACTCTGGAGGAAAACTGGCTAGCACAGCAGTAGATGGAAGAACTACCTGGGTAAAGGAGAGACTTTCCCTGAGGGAGTCAGTCAAAGACTGAGCTGAGTGTTTTAGCCTCTCCTTAGAGGGGAAATGATCACTGTATTTCAGTACCTGGGGACATAAATACCAGCGAGTCCCCATCCTCTCCCCAGAGCTTCCCAGCACCCCCTGCTTGGCGCAGCTGGAGGATGACGGCACCCCTGCCAGCTATGGCTTGGTCAGCTCGCCGCTGTTCTCCCCAGCACGGCTGAGCAGCTGTTAGGGTTGAGGGGAACTTTAAGGTTTTCCCAGGTGGAGACATTGCTGTTTGTCCAAAATAGCTGTGTTGTTCGGGCCCATGTTGCTTGCTCTCTCCATAAATTTAGTTACTTGACCACAGTTTTGGTTTTAATTTTTTTTCTGGCACATGGCATTCAGTCCCACAACACACCCTGTATCTGAAGCCAAGAATGACACTTAATTTTCAAGCAGCCTTATTGATGGTATTATAGCTAACATAAATTATACTGAAATATTTAAAATAGCAGCAAGGTCATTTTGTTGCCCAAAAATAGTATATGAAGAACTTTCTTATTTTCTTTTAATCACTCTCACTCAATAGATAAACACTTTGCAAGCAATTGTTTCTAATGTAAAGCCAAGTCAGGTATTAGATAGCAGAAGTTATTAAATATTTGAGTTTGGGAACGTTGATAATACATTGAGAAATGCTATGCTTTCACTCAAAAAAAAGGCAAACTAGCCAAAACCACCTCTCTCTAATGAGCCTGACAAGAGCTAGACACATTTTAGGAGGAGACACATCTGGGGTAAGATTATCGATTTGGGCCTCCAGCCCAGCCTCGCTTACGCGCCGCCAAATTTGCCCATCTGTGCATACACTTTGTAAAGCACTTGCCCTATGCAAAAAGGCCTTCAGCACAGAAAGCACCAGTCAAATTGCATTTAAATCCTCAAAAGCAGCCTAGGACAGACTCAAGTGGTGCAGACTCTGTACGGAGGAGCAAACGATCATTTTTCAAGCATTGACACCTGCGTGCACAGCTGATAGATTCTCACACCTGGCCAAACAGATGATTGAATTTGCACCTGGAAAATCCATTTGAGAAATTATTTTTGCACATATAAATTGTACGATGTTATAGTCTCTATCGTTCATGCTTGGAAAAGACCATGTGTAGGGCTGGTAATGTTAGCTAAAAGTTGCCTCTCAGTGCACAGGATAAAAGACTGAAACTGGGCATAAAAGAGGCAGAATTCTTACCCTGTGCCTCTCAGATTTTGCCAAACAACTGTAAGTATATTTTCCCCTTAATTCCATTGTTACTTGAAAATCACATAAAACTACAGCCTAGCCCAGTCATGTATTGGCCTCTCTGTCTTTTCCAGGCTTTGCCAAACT
The DNA here is from genome assembly GCA_013400615.1 of Syrrhaptes paradoxus. Taxonomy (NCBI): domain Eukaryota; kingdom Metazoa; phylum Chordata; class Aves; order Pterocliformes; family Pteroclidae; genus Syrrhaptes; species Syrrhaptes paradoxus. The sequence continues at coordinate 76,184 of VZTO01015015.1, forward strand.
ATTTTTTATGTCTTTGCATCCTACAGTTTTTTATCTCAGGTTTCTCTGCCTGACTTGGGCAGACAAAAATTACAAGCGTTCTGTCCCATTGCATCGTTCCTCTGCCTGATCAGCCCTCTTTCTACTCCTCAGTTCAACGAGGAAGAGCTGCCTGGATGGTGTGGCAGCGATCCTGAAGTGTGCCCTCCCTGCAGGATAACGCTGTGATGGGATACACAGGCACATCCCCAGAATGGCTGAGCTGCCGAGATGGAAAATCAATTTCACACAGACCCCAGAGATTCTAACTTAACAATCTGTGACCACATGCTACACCCATGGACTACTGGTGAAGGACCATGCCTGTTCCAGACTGTACTACTTAGCACTACATAACTGAACCGGAGCAGACAGAATATCCTCCTCTTCCTTTGGAGCCATTCTTTTCTTCAGCTCCATCATAGTGTTGGATTTATAATTTCATCTGTCAGCTCTAAGACATCTCAGGTGCACAAAATACCAGATGCCTCCAGGATTTGCACGAAATAATTTTGATCGGGAAAATATTATCCAAAACACTCTGCTGGAAGCAGTGCCTGGAAAGAACCCATTCAGGAGATCCCTATAAGGCTGGACACATGTCAGAAGAGGGAATCTATGTTTCTTTGCCATCACTGCTGCTATAAGAAGAACTGTAGGAATTAAATGGTGATGAAACAGCATTTGGAAAGCTATGACAATCCAGGAGCACTGGAACCACTTGGAAAGGCTGCAGGAAGCACCTCCAAGAATAATTGGTAAGTGAGACTGTGCCACTCGGGATCTCCTTCACCTTCCAGTGCCTTGCCCAGTGAGCTAGGAAATGCCTGGGTGCAAGCATCAGTTTGGAAATACTGGTGGAATTTTGCTCGAGCAAGACAAATAGAAGGGCTCACCCCTTAGGTGTGAGAATTGGCAGGCCAGCTGCATGGAAAATATAGAGCTGGTGGAGGACATGGATGAAATTGAAGTTACTCTGCTACGCCAATCAATCAGTTAACACCTTTGTCAGTTTGTGCCACCCCTATAACTCAAGTGGGATATTCAAGTACAGAGGCTAAATATAAATTTATAGGAAAATGTGATGCCACGTTCAGTGATGCATCACTTGGGTCTGAATAGGTCCCTCATTTCTAAGCTCTTCCATCTAGTTACTTCCCAAAATAGATGTGAACATGACAAAAGGAAGAAATGGGAGAAGGAGTAGGAAGAAGAATAAAACGAAATATCCTTTGTCATTCACTGATTGCAACTACAGGAAAAAGGACACAGTTCCTTTGTCTACCTATGAGTCTCATGGCCAGGTTCTTCAAGGCAGCAAGAAGTACAACAAAAGGCTGCAAGAAAGAGAGGGAAAGGGGTCAGATTCCTTTTGTTTCATTACATGAAACGTATGTAGAGATCTGCGGCTTGAGGGAAAACAGCAAAATAAAAGACCCACTACACCCAGGCCTGATAAAAAATAAAATACGTAAAAGATAATTCTGCTCTGAAAAATGACAGCAAATGTGGTGCCTTGGGAGCAAGCACTATGCTCAAAACTATTCCTATCTGCCATTCATTACCATGTCAAATTTTCTGATTTCTAGAGCATTACTTTCTGTCAGTCCTGAGATGCAACCAGAAATTTCAGAGTAAAGCTGAATTTATTTTCCCTGGTGAGTGCATCAGATTAAATTAAGTCTCCAGTGGATTTGCAAAAGAATAGCTTATTCAACATTTGTAAATGGCTCTATTGGTATTCAGAAGAATTAGAATCATCTCTTCTGCTTTTCAGCGAAATCTGCAAGGCTATAAAGGAATAAAATAAAGTTACACCCCCTCCCCCAAAAAAGCCAGCAGCTATGGTTTTGAACAAAACCCAGGAAGAGATCTGCTGGAAAAGATCTTAATAAAGTTCAGGATGTTTACATGTATGACTAGATTTGTGTCTGAAAACAGTAGTTAAATTTTATTGAGGCATATTCTCCATCCACAGCCCAGCTGGCGAGAGCACAGCCCCTTACAGGCAGGGTATCTCTCCATTACCTCTGCTCCATCCTCTGCCCCACAGACACTCTCCTGCCTCCCACACATGGGGCTCTGCCCCAGCTGTATGGACCTAGAGCTTGGCTCCTCTCCGGGGGCCAGGATGATTACCACAGTCTTGCTGGCAGCCCATCAAGCCGGGGTCCTCTGCAACTTCATTCAGAACACACAGGTCAGACAGATTTATGTCTCCATAGTCTTAGTGTTTGCTTTATCCAAAGAGGGGAAAATCATGGGCTTTGTGTATTGCTTGCAGACGCCAGGCTGGAGGCTGGGAGCATTTTTCTTCCCACCCACTTTACCCTTCCCCCAGCACCTCACTGGGCTTTGGCATCAGCAAACCAAACTGCATCATCAGCTTACTACATCTGACCACTTTATTTTTAAAAGTCCACAAACACAAAAAGGCTGCTGCAGTTTTTTCAACTTAGCTTAGCATCAGTGCCCATCAGCTCTTGTGTTTCTTTGTAATAAACTTATTAAATTGTGTGGTTTGGTTCTGTGGATTTATTACTTGGATGCTTTTCAAAGTCCTAATCTTGTTTTTTGAGACCTTAAAGCGTCAGAGAGTTTGGGTTAATCTTTTGCCTTTTATATTCTCATCATTTTGGTCCACTAAAAATAAAGTATAAATAATTGGCTTTACTCCTATCTGCTCTGCTTAAAGTTTTGATAACTTAAATGTGGGCAAATTCTTCTTTGAAACCAATTAAACTGAAAACTTTTTTAAAGAACAGGACTTGAAGTAGAAAAAACAGATACAATATCATATATAAAATAACGTGGGATTCCATTCCTTTTACCACAATAATAGCCTTGAAGGGTTTGCTTTCACAAATAATTCAACCCTGGTGAAAGTGATATAACTCAGCTGAAATCAGTGGAGTTTGCAACAGCTCTAAACTCTGATTCACTGTTTTGCTCAAACAGTTTAAACTTTCCTCAGCACGTGAATAAAGACAAAATGGAACCATCTCTCCTAGCTGCTACTGAGTAATTTAATACACCCTCTTCTCAGCTACAGGCAAACAGAAAATAATATGACAAGTCTACATCATCTATAGAAATATCTACTTGAGAAGGAGGCTGTTCTGGGAAGTCCTTCTAGACTAAAGTATATGCTTAAGTACATGAGAGATAAAGAGCAGCTGGGCTATCTGGATCTAGAGTACGATTCTTTTCCTCAGCTTACCCAGTTCTGACATTCCCTGCTTTGCTGCTGATGTGCCCTCACAGCCAGGCACAAGCCCCTACCCGTGACTTGGCAAGAGCCACGCCAGACTGAAGAGGAGGTACTCCTTCAACCTCTTCACTCTCCTGCCCTTTCCCGCTGCTGCCAGGCCAGTGTTTCCATCACGCAGACACCGCAGGATCGGGGGGGTCAGGCCAGACCCTGCTCACCTCTTGAATGGTTCCAGCTAAGAGAGCTTCCTCTAACTGGATGTTACCTACAAGACCAGAAACAGAGCTCCTGTGTGTTTCCTACCAGGAAGCTTCCCTTCCCCAGAGAACCACAGACCCCAAGGCAGCCCATCCTCCCCAGCTGCAGGGCCAGGATGGGGTAGAAGAGGAGGAAGAAGAGCAGCAGGGACCGGGGGGACGGTGTCCGCTGCTGGAGAATGGCACTGTGTGATAACGCTAGCTTGCCAGCCAGAAGTTTGCCATCACTGGCCTAGATTAATTAGAAATGTATATAGTTTAAGTCTGTATTTCAAAACATAGGAGAATTAAAAAAAAATACAAGAACTAAAGGAGCTGAAATCTTAATATTTAGATATTTCCAAATGATTTATATATGATTTATTCCTCTGTGTTTATTTAAAGCTTAGTAGACTCCTAAAGAGCAAGTGAGCAGGTCTCACACCCAAGGCTGACTTACATGGGAAGTGCGGTGCCACTCAGTGCTTCTGCTCGCTCAGCCAGCTCCAGGCAGGTACAAGAAAACCTGGAATAAACACAACTGGTCATTTGTCAGAGTGCTGGTATGGCTTTCAGAGGTGTACACGTGAGGTTATTTCTGTGTCTTTGCCATCACTGCCATTTCAGAGGGTAATCAATACATGCAAAGGACCGGTTATACACAGAACTAGCTGCCTGCCCAGGCAAACACTGCATTGTGGCATGCCCGCCATTAGAAATCAGACCTTATATGTTAATAAATGAAAGAGCCAATACCTTGGAGCAAACCAGATATTACCAGGAAGAGGACATGAACTTTCTAGGAAATAACTATTTGAAAATTCCAGGAATAACAGAGGGGCTGTTAAATGCTGTCCTGCTGCTGACTTTGCTCACAGAGAAATAATAAAGGTGTTCTAGGCTAATAAAGGTATATAAATAAGGTATAATAATAAAGCTATAATTAGGCTAAATGAAGTCTGCCTTCAGTTTTTGACCATTAAATTTGCAAGTTACTTATGAGCATACCCAGGCATTTCGGTCAGTAAGTCCAATAACCAGTCAGTTTATATTTCATTCAAGAACATACCTTTCCTATCAGAAATATTAAGACCAAGCAGTAAACTACTGTTTTTATTCTAGACTCCATCAATGAAATGAATTGACTGGTTTTGATGGACTTATGCCATTAGCTGATACCTCTAGAGAACATCTGGCAAAAGTACCTGTAGCATCTGTAATCATTTATTAAACTAGTGTCAGAACTCATGTGGTCACTCTATGAGGCAATTCCCCAGCCCTAGGAAACAGTATGGGAGAGAGAGGAACTCTTCAAGGAACAGCTAAAAATAATCATCAGGCAATCTCAATTGTGATAATAAAATTATACAGAAGATTCTTCAAAGAACAATGTTATTAAAGGCTTCTCCTAAATGACCAGAAGCAAGACCTGTCCATTAAGACTGTAATTATTATTGCCAAAATAATTAGCTTCTAAAAAGCTGCTTAGAATGCACGTAACTTCCTTTCTTCTAAGCAGAAGTAACACTATTTCCTCTCAGAAATGAATTTCATTTGCCTTCTTTGCATTAGGGCCAAACTAAACATATAAGAAGCCTCAGGACCAAATAACTTTTGTGGTTTTTAAAGGTAAAAAAAGGACCCCTATTCTTTAATGTTTCTTACCAGTCAAACCCCATACAATTCATCATATTGTCCCCATGGAGGAAAGGTTTCTGGCTAAGCAGAGAGGGCAGATGCTAGAGAACCAAGATCTAGGTGCACAGAGTAATTTTGTTTGTCACAGATGTCACTGTACTAAACCAACAGCTGGCTGGCCACCACATAAAGTTTCACAGACTTCACTTAAACATCCAGGTCTTCTGTACACTGTAAGCATATAAGTACTTTGTGAGTAACTTGCCTCACGTTGTGATCCTTAAAGGCAGATGATCCAAAAAGTGCTCCCTCAGTACAGGATGCTAGAATGATAACATGGGCAAGCACCTACAGTTTTTTTAGCACGAAATACTGAGAACATGAATGAGATTTAAATTCTATATCTCAAGGACCTACGCATCTTAAGACACAGAAGAAGAAATAAATAATATCTTCAGCTGTGACAGGGGCACTGATAAGGCAACCCTGCTCTGTGAAATATTGCAGCTGATTAACAGAACAGACAAGCAGTCTGGCTTCACACTTAGGGCAATGGTCCCTGTCATGTCTGAAGCTCCTACTTTTTTACAGTTGCTAATGCAGGCATACAGTTGACATCCTTACTCCAGGCTAGGTGTTTTGGAATTTATAGACCAGAAATTTTCACCAGAAATCATGGCAAAGCACAGAACAGGGCCCATATTCACCTCTACTTATACAAACAGGCACATGAAAAGACATTCCAAGGGCCTGAAGTTAAAATAATAACCTCAGTTTTGTTAAACAGGTGAGTCAGGAGGAGAAAATAGAAGTTTTGAGTTGGTATAAGGACGGTACCTGAGGCAGAGAAACTTGTCCTGAGCTTCAGCCCCTGTTCTAAGCTCAATTTGCTCCTTTTATCCACTACATGTGGAACAGGAAATGCCTAGATCTAATCCAGGTGTTCCAGAAGATGCTATCATTAGGAAGCTGTTTGTTTTCATTCTGTTGGTAGCTGTAGTTCCTATTATCAAGTGAATTACAGCTGAATCCTTTTAGCTCATCATCATTCTGCTCTGGTGGGACTTAATATTGCCTTGCTATTCCACATCAAACTATTTTTCTTGGGTCATTTGATGCTGGTCCAATGTAACAGTCAAAAATCAGAGAGAAGAAATGCTTCCTTTGGTATCTGAATTCCATCTGCTGTGCATGCTCTATCATGAACCTCTGCACAGCTGCTCACTGTGTGCAAGTCTCCTTAAAGCACAACCTCCTTTCCTACACTGAACCTCATACCTACAGTGTAGAAACTTGTAGAGGTTTATAGGACTGTTAAGCAGTCAAATCTGCATTTTGAAGGCAGGAATTTCAAGTTTGTCTACTAAGTCCTACCACAGACATTCTAGAGATGCCCCTTACCTTTTGTGGAGCTAGGTCTTCAGACTTCTAGCACCTGGGGCCAGGAAATAAAGTTTCTGGTCCGAGTTTCTTCCTGTCTCTCTAACCACCAGTCCCTACTCAGGAAGCAAAACTTCTGCCATGGACCCTGCTCTCTTCCTAGAGAATTAGGGAAGACAGATACAAACTAACAGCTATACAGTCAATATTTCTTACTATTTCCCCTCAGTTTTAGTGACACTAGGCTCATTATTGCAATAAGGCAAGTGGGGAGGATGCTTGCTCACTGTATTTACTGCTTTCATGTTGCTGTTACTTTCCCCAAATATTTTACCCACTCACCAAATAGTGGGTGCATGAGAAGAGCATATCAGTTTGGCACATTTTCCCTTTTCCACTGATGATAGTATTTAGTCCCACTTTGCTCACAGCAGAGCAGTGCAGCAGAGGAAAGAGCTGCTCAGAACCCTCAATGAGAAGGAGTCAAGTGGGAGCAATGGAGAGATACCGAGTCTCCAGGTCAGCTCTAACATTGCCCATTAATAAGAGTGTTTAAAGTAAATGTGGAATTTTGCCCCTGGACAGGTTTTCAGACCTGTTCTAAAGGTATAGGCTTTGTTTATTTGACCAGGTATCCATGTTGTAACTTAAATTTCCCTGTTTGGTCCCACCGATATAAAACAAAACTGTTATCAGCACCCAACACCGATAGCATGTATCTACTGGACTACTCTGTCCTTTCTCATAGGTGTCTATTTCTCCTAGGACAAGGAGATCAGCATACTTGTCACTGTATTATGCGGAGGTACGCATCTTCTCTGTAGCTAGAAATGTTATTTCGTTGCCTGGGCGTTAAGGTGGCACTCGAGTCTCAAGCCAGACACTCTTTCAGAGTACATTATTTCACTAGCCTTGTCCTTGTGTGAGGAGATGTCTTCCTTTGTACCCCTCTAGGACTGGGTCACTCAGGGTTATTTACTCTCCAAACTCTGCACTTGCAGAAGGCTGCACCGGTCCCTGCCTCCGGCACACCAGTCCTCAACCACCTCCCAGCAGTTCAGGGGGCAGAAATCAAGGAGAAACTCTTTGACTGAGATGTCTCTAGTGGACAAGTAAAAAATGCTGAAGTTGTCAAGGCTGAGGAAAGGCAAAAACAGGGTGGAAGAGGAGCTAAGGCAATCCGCAGGGCAGCGTGCAAGGCAATCAGCTCCGACTGCCAACACCGGCCACTCAGCTTTTCCTAGGGCGAGCCCTAGGCTGTGCCTGAGACTCTTCAGGCCTGTAATAAGGCCCCAGTCTTTCCGTAATTTTCATTTCCCACCTCTCTCATATCCTTTTAAACCTATATTTATAAAACTTTTTTTAAAGGCTTGAGAGAAAGGAACAGGCAACCAATTGATCATTAATCTCTCATCTTACTGTCAGAAAGGAAAACAGCCTTTCGACAGAGTTAATTTAATTATTTTTATGAGAGACTTAAATCTCATTAAGAGCATTATTTAGTAACAGAAAATCCCCAGGAGTGGAGACACTGGAGGGCAAACCTAAGCCTGTCTTCAGCTGAGCATTCCCGGCTCCCCTGCCCCAGAGCGCTCTGTTCCTTAAGCAAGGCTCACGCAGCCATCGCTGCCTCGCTTCTAGGGAGAGAAATCACCCCAGGAGAAGGAAAAGAGAAAGGGGGGCTTGAAAACGAAGCAGCAGAAAGTGGATGTAATTTAAAAGCCATGTAAGAAGCCTTAGCTGCCTGATAGTAAGTTAATTCGCTTTAGCTGGCTGAAATATTGGGTTACTTTGTGCGGATCTTCTCTTGAAAGGCTTGGATCAACTGCTAATTGATTAATTGTTAATTGAATATGCAAATGTCTGCTGTATCTATTCCTGGTATCCTTACAAAGGTAGCAAAGGAAAAACAGCAAATGTTATCTGGACAGATTCTGCTTAGATAACGTAATTCACTTCAAATGAGAATTGGCTGCCTTCCCAGAAGGCACAACCAATACAAACTCTAACTCAGCCTCTCCTAGAAGATAGAAGTTTTCACGGAGACATGGCAGAAAAATGGGAAGAGAATGGCTGAAGTATGAAAGGGATTTTTTAGCATGTGCAGAGCTTTCTCTCAGGACACGAATAGCAGTGAACCAGAACAGTAGGGTGAAAGTCTGCACTTTTTTTTTTTTAATTAATTTATCCTAATCCAGCTGCACTTGATACTACCCCTTTGTTGCAGTCTCGTAACATTCAGTGGGTTTGGTAGCACACAAGCAGTTTTGTCACTCAGCCCATAATGAGAGGCTACGTGGTGTCACACAGATGGCTGGCACTGGGCCCAAAGCAGCGTCGCCAAGAACAATTTTAGCACCTCCGCTGATGGGAAATACCTCTAGGTGCTACAGCTCTAAAGCGTTTAAAAGCTCAAATTCCTGTTGAGGTCAATGCATATGTAAAAGACAACAAAGAAGCTGCAAGTTCTGGGTTGCTGGGAGTCCTGGAAACACAGAAGTGACTATGTCCTCTGGTCTGCCAAGGGAGACTTGACATGGACATCTGTACCTACAGCCTTTTAACATTGGCATTACAAGGGATGAAGCTTGTGGGGAAGGCACAGGGGCAGGGAAAGCACGGCTGCATCCTGTTAGTATCTAGTGGCTAAGCACAGAAAAGCAGAGACATAAGAAGAGGAGTAATGTGTATGAATAAACCCTTCTGGAGGAACAAAGAAACCCCTGCCTGGAATTTGGCCCTCATGACAAATCCTTAATCCATAATTCTTGCCTCAGCCTTCTTCCAGAGCTGTGTTTATTGATCTAAAACGCTAGGCACGAGAGAGCGTTTAAGAGAGGCATGTGCTTCATGTCACACTTATCTTTTAGAAAAGGAAAAAGGAGGACAATTGGGTTTCCTCCATGTTTCACTTTCAGCCAAAATCTGAAAGGAATAATAGAGTAGTATCTAGGTCTGTTTCTTTAGGCAGTTTTTATGCTAGATAAAATTCAAACCAGAAACCATCCTACCATAAAAACAAATGCAGAAAGATAAAAACTTTGTAGCAGAAAGTGGAAAATGAGGGTTATATACTGGATTTCCCCATAGCATGTTGGTATGAAAGTCATGAACAAAAAAAAAAATAAAATTGAGCTGTAACATTTGGAGCTGGACTGACTGTGCTGAAAGTTTTGATTTAGGCCGTGAACTTCTGGGTTGCTAGTAAAGAATATCTCGAGACTGAGAAAATCTCACTCTAAAAGAATGTGAGATCAGGTCAGGGAGGGAACACCTCCTTACCCTGGCATCAAGGCTGAATCTGGAAGTAGCAACAAATTCAAGCACAGAGCTGAAGCAGGACAGGAGTAATATCATGTGGTCTCTTCAGAAAGGGTTGCCATGCTGAAGTTTTCTTCTATCATTAATATGAAGAAAGCGAGCTGAAATCCAGAGTTATTATGTTTGCTTTATTAATTTGCTCTGTTTGCTCAACCTCATACGTCAGGAATTTCAGAGCATCACCAGAAGTACAAATGTGAGCAGTTGGCAGCCAGTGATTTCTGGCTACTCAGAGGTCATTTTTCTCTTGGACTCCCCCTGTGAAAGGTTTGAAATTCACCATTAAACAATATCACATTTCATGCCTGCTTGCTACTTTAGGTCCTGGAACTAAATTTCTTCTGAATACTGTAACAGTAAAAGTCAGAGAAGTTCTTTGCTTTTTGATGTTGGATGGTTCCTATGTATTACTGCAGCACCATAAGCTGTTTGTACCTGTGATCAGATCACACATCATAAAATAACTAACGCACACTTCTGTCTACAAATGGACCAAAAAAAATAGGAACAACATGGTTAATTTTTTTTTTTCAGAACAGGACATAAGCCATTAAAAAACAATTACTGATTTTGGATTTCAAAGCAACATTTTGTGCTGATTTTATTTTTACTAGCAAACACTAGACTGCTAGATACACCCAAAGAAACCTTTTTCATCCCTGTATTATCACTTCATTACATTTATGTACTTGGAGCTTAGCTTGAATGGTGTAGGATTGAACAGCAACAACGATACTCTGCTCCATGTTTCAAGTCAGCTATTAAGTTAGGAAGTTCTGCACTTAAAGGAAGTGAATCTGGCTTGTAAGATAAAAAAAGGAAAGTTGGACTTTAAAGTTATTTTTGTACACACTGAATCATTTACAAAATATGAACAGTGGATGTCACAGATATGGAAATGAAAGAGAAACCTCTCAGAAAGGCTACAAGGTCTTGCTTGGTTGTGCTGCTCTAGCAGCAAGCAATGACAACGCAAAAACACACAAAAAAATTACTAAACTTTGGTATGCAAAAAAAAAAAAAGAAAGAAAAATTATGCTTTTAGTAGAAGATATATTGTCTTTCCTAAAGCATTGGTACTGAAAAATTTAGTCTTCCAAGAGGATCACAGTGGATGTCGTAACACCACACAAAGTCGTTTTCCAGCCCTGGGGCAGGAGCGAGTGAAGAACAAGGGGGCTGCGGTGAGCACAGGGCAGATCCTCAGATACCTTCTCTGTCTGACCAGCAGCTGTGCAAACCACCTTGCTTTGGGAATAAAGCACTCGGCTATGACCAAATCACCCAGCTCACTCAACAGTCCTTGTGGCAGCGTACCTGTGAACTGCCTTGAACACAGAGGTACGATGTAGGTGTACGTGTCTGAAAACTATCTTGCTACATATGAATATATTTCTCTTTAAAAGAAGCATGGAGCTTTTATTGTGCTTTGCAAGCAGAAATAAGGTGTTATTTTACTGCCATCGTAACTACAGCCCAACATTTAAATCTCTTACCCTAGACACCTAGTATGTCTGTGTGTCTAGAGGGAAGAGGCAGGAATGACTCCCAGCTCCCAATATAAAGTTCTTTTCACACTGGAAATCGATGAACAAACACACATTGAGTGTACTAGAGGTCTATGATTTCACTCAGGCAGAAATCGAATAGAGGTATTTAATCTGTTCCAGAGACATATGTTTTAAAACAGCAACACTATAATTATAAATTAGGCTTTATTATCAAAAGGTGAGAAAATCCACTGACTCTTTTCTGACTTTTAACCAAAGAGCTTATCATGCAGACAAACATCATAATATGGTGTTACACACTGATCATCTGGGTTATTGCTGATGAGTGTATTCTACTATCAACAATAATTAATCAGTTAGCTTTAAAAAGTTAGTATACAGTGGTTTTCACCTCCAATAAATCAAGCTGTATAAAACCATAAACATTCTCTTGTATGTTTATAGACGGAACCTCTGACCTAAGGCTTTAAACAGACTCAGACCACCAGAGTTTTGTCCTTTTGTTTTTCACGTGCCCTATGCAAATGGTTATCTGCATAGCAATGGTGATAACTTTCTGACATAATGAGCATTTGGGAGCAGCTACACAGGAAAATACCCATGATTTGTTTCTTAGCAGTGTCACTCATTCCAGCAGAATTTTTTTAACTTAAAGGACAAAAAAAGTAATGGACTTTTTTCCTAAAGCTATTGGTTGGGCAGAAGGGACGAATGGAAGAGGAAAATTAGGGAAAAGCCTTTAACAATCAACTAAATTAAGCTGGTGAAATCAGAGCAGACATGATTTCAGTGAGGAAAAAGCTTCCATACAAGCATCATAAAACTAATTTTGCAATTTCAGTAATGCAAAGCATGCAAAACAGCGACAGAAGATTGTGAGGGGGGGAATTTCCAGCTTTTCTTACAGTGGGACAATTAATGCCCCTGAAGGAGGTGACAAGCTCAGGGTTTCAGACCTTCAGCATCACAGTAACAGGAGGAAAAGCAGATGGAGAGATGGGACACAGCTGCCAAGTCCGCTTAACACATCCTTACAACTTTACTTCAAAACACCATGAATATGTTTTAAGAAAGTATATAACTGTATTTCCCATTGGAGCACACCTTATACAGCGTGTTTCATGACACCCTTCCATCAAAGCAAATTAACCCTAACCAAAGGAAATCTGAGATATTTTACCCACTAAGTTGGGATTCACTTTGAGGGGGCTTCTTATGCACACGTGTCCACAAGAGAGACCTGGTAGAAGCATACAGGCCCTGATTTTGTCAGACACCACAGCTCACAGCCTTGGATATTGATTTGATATTGATACAGTTTTGAAAGCTTCAAGTTACCTTCTGAACCTGGAGTTAACAGCAGCAAAGTTGATTTGCTTGAATCTTTTTTTTAATACATAGATGTTAGACTCTCCCATAGAAAGCTTTAAAACCATTGTGAACATCTTTGTCTTATCCTAGTATATCAAAAAGATTTCCCGAGTTTTAAAATGTATGTTCCCTCACAATAAAAACTCCAAGGCAGTTCAATAACTTCTCCTCTGCGTAAGCATGCTGCTTTTAGTCATCTGCTTTAGAGGCTCAGAAGGCTGGAGTTCAAGA